>OW203767.1:1955252-2159435 GCA_934045905.1 Leuctra nigra
ACACATGACTCTTCCGGGACTGGAGCGTGGGCGGAAGTGTCGACTGCATCTGCACTTCTCTTGTTTTGATCAAAATACGTCCAACTGTGGTTAAACTTAAACACCACAGATGAACGTGATCGTTCATCACGATGACGATGAGGTCGTGACGTCAGAGATGAGATTGATAAATACTATACGATTGGTTAGCAGGGTAAAAGCGAGACTTTAAAACGAGTAACAGAACTTATCCAACCGATAAGTTCCCAATAAGACTTATCTGCCGAATTAGAGAGTTCTTCAATTTGACTAAGAAATTCCCCTGTCCTGATCTAGTGACTGACCAAGTGTTGGGGAAGGTGGGGGGTGGGGGGGGGGCTAATTTTATAATTGATATTTCAGAGAAGAAAAGCAAATGATACAAATGAAATGGTAAATGAGCGCCGGGAGTCCTACCAATGAACGTGAGGCTGATGTCCATTGCCGTGTGGTCCGCGCTGCACCTAGCCGTCCTGGGTTCGACCACCACCGTCCACGTGGGGGGCTGCGCAGCTGCGCCTCGCTGCACATCGCTGCGGCGCAGCACCACCTGCACATCACACTCCACTTGAACACTCGCCAAAGAAATTAACAATCTTAGTTCTCGAAATTATTAGCGCTATTTTAAAAGCACGTTGAAAGCGAAGTGATAATGGGAAATCTACAAAGTCTACTAATCTACTAAGTTAATCTTCTAAGCTAAGTCCACATATACCGTTTTTGCGTTTTGCGTTTTACGTTTTTTTCTACAGCTAATCACAAGTCCAGAAACCGCTCATGGCAGACTTGTGATTGGTTTATAGAAAAAACTGAAAACGCAAAACGCAAAAACGGTCTATGTGGACCCAGCAAGCGCTCGGCCGTTTTAGCAAATTGAGAGAGAAGAATTGTTTCATAGGTGAGTGTAACTTTGATAGGATGTTCACATGATCAGTCTGATTGTATATTAGTAGCACTTTATCAATTATGCGTCGTGTCTTTTTAAATAGGCACCTGTTATACAACAAAACCGCTCAAAACTATGAGATTTCCGATACGATTAGGACGAAACCAGTAAACCAATTGATCTCAAATTTTAATCATAATAAGATAAAAGAAAAACTTAGGGTTATCACTTGGCACATTTTTAAATTTAAATTTCGTACGGAACCCAGCGAGACAAGAAAATATAACATTTTTCACCAAAAATCAACTAATCAAGTGATCCCTAAGTTTGTCAATCTAAGTAATCATGTTTACATTTTCAAATCATTTCGGCAAACCATTTCGTCTCCAGTCGTATCCAAAAAAATCCTGCAACAAGCGGTAAAATCGCTCGCTTCAAGATACCTACGAAAGCAAAAATTGTTAAGCGCCACAAATCATTATCATTACAAAATATTGCAAACGTCATGACATTCACACAACAAATGTAAACTTGAAATAATTGAGTTGTTTGTTCGACTCACCTCTGAGACCCAATGTCCCGTGACATTCCTGCCTCCAGTCACTGCCACTGAGATATACTGGGTTTGAGTGTCGACGCACTGCGAGAGCGCCTGGCCACGACCCAGGGTCATCCAGGAGGCTCATGGCGGACTGATGTATGAGGAAGATCCACTCACCTCTGAGACCCAATGTCCCGTGACATTCCTGCCTCCAGTCACTGCCACTGAGATGCTCTGGGTTGGAGTGTCGACGCACTGCGAGACCGCCTGGCCACGACCCAGGGTCATCCAGGAGGCTCATGGCGGACTGATGTATGAGGAAGATCCACTCACCTCTGAGACCCAATGTCCCGTGACATTCCTGCCTCCAGTCACTGCCACTGAGACCCTCTGGGTTTGAGTGTCGACGCACTGCGAGACCGCCTGGCCACGACCCAGGGTCATCCAGGAGGCTCATGGCGGACTGATGTATGAGGAAGATCCACTCACCTCTGAGACCCAATGTCCCGTGACATTCCTGCCTCCAGTCACTGCCACTGAGACCCTCTGGGTTTGAGTGTCGACGCACTGCGAGACCGCCTGGCCACGACCCAGGGTCATCCAGGCGGCTCATGGCGGACTGATGTATGAGGAAGATCCACTCACCTCTGAGACCCAATGTCCCGTGACATTCCTGCCTCCAGTCACTGCCACTGAGATGCTCTGGGTTTGAGTGTCGACGCACTGCGAGACCGCCTGGCCACGACCCAGGGTCATCCAGGAGGCTCATGGCGGACTGATGTATGAGGAAGATCCACTCACCTCTGAGACCCAATGTCCCGTGACATTCCTGCCTCCAGTCACTGCCACTGAGATGCTCTGGGTTTGAGTGTCGACGCACTGCGAGACCGCCTGGCCACGACCCAGGGTCATCCAGGAGGCTCATGGCGGACTGATGTATGAGGAAGATCCACTCACCTCTGAGACCTAATGTCCCGTGACATTCCTGCCTCCAGTCACTGCCACTGAGACCCTCTGGGTTTGAGTGTCGACGCACTGCGAGAGCGCCTGGCCACGACCCAGGGTCATCCAGGAGGCTCATGGCGGACTGATGTATGAGGAAGATCCACTCACCTCTGAGACCCAATGTCCCGTGACATTCCTGCCTCCAGTCACTGCCACTGAGACCCTCTGGGTTTGAGTGTCGATGCACTGCGAGAGCGCCTGGCCACGACCCAGGGTCATCCAGGAGGCTCATGGCGGACTGATGTATGAGGAAGATCCACTCACCTCTGAGACCCAATGTCCCGTGACATTCCTGCCTCCAGTCACTGCCACTGAGACCCTCTGGGTTTGAGTGTCGACGCACTGCGAGACCGCCTGGCCACGACCCAGGGTCATCCAGGAGGCTCATGGCGGACTGATGTATGAGGAAGATCCACTCACCTCTGAGACCCAATGTCCCGTGACATTCCTGCCTCCAGTCACTGCCACTGAGACCCTCTGGATTTGAGTGTCGACGCACTGCGAGAGCGCCTGGCCACGACCCAGGGTCATCCAGGAGGCTCATGGCGGACTGATGTATGAGGAAGATCCACTCACCTCTGAGACCCAATGTCCCGTGACATTCCTGCCTCCAGTCACTGCCACTGAGACCCTCTGGGTTTGAGTGTCGACGCACTGCGAGACCGCCTGGCCACGACCCAGGGTCATCCAGGAGGCTCATGGCGGACTGATGTATGAGGAAGATCCACTTACCTCTGAGACCCAATGTCCCGTGACATTCCTGCCTCCAGTCACTGCCACTGAGACCCTCTGGATTTGAGTGTCGACGCACTGCGAGAGCGCCTGGCCACGACCCAGGGTCATCCAGGAGGCTCATGGCGGACTGATGTATGAGGAAGATCCACTCACCTCTGAGACCCAATGTCCCGTGACATTCCTGCCTCCAGTCACTGCCACTGAGATGCTCTGGGTTTGAGTGTCGACGCACTGCGAGACCGCCTGGCCACGACCCAGGGTCATCCAGGAGGCTCATGGCGGACTGATGTATGAGGAAGATCCACTCACCTCTGAGACCCAATGTCCCGTGACATTCCTGCCTCCAGTCACTGCCACTGAGATGCTCTGGGTTGGAGTGTCGACGCACTGCGAGACCGCCTGGCCACGACCCAGGGTTATCCAGGAGGCTCATGGCGGACTGATGTATGAGGAAGATCCACTCACCTCTGAGACCCAATGTCCCGTGACATTCCTGCCTCCAGTCACTGCCACTGAGATGCTCTGGGTTGGAGTGTCGACGCACTGCGAGAGCGCCTGGCCACGACCCAGGGTCATCCAGGTGGCTCATGGCGGACTGATGTATGAGGAAGATCCACTCACCTCTGAGACCCAATGTCCCGTGACATTCCTGCCTCCAGTCACTGCCACTGAGATGCTCTGGGTTGGAGTGTCGACGCACTGCGAGACCGCCTGGCCACGACCCAGGGTCATCCAGGAGGCTCATGGCGGACTGATGTATGAGGAAGATCCACTCACCTCTGAGACCCAATGTCCCGTGACATTCCTGCCTCCAGTCACTGCCACTGAGATGCTCTGGGTTTGAGTGTCGACGCACTGCGAGAGCGCCTGGCCACGACCCAGGGTCATCCAGGAGGCTCATGGCGGACTGATGTATGAGGAAGATCCACTCACCTCTGAGACCCAATGTCCCGTGACATTCCTGCCTCCAGTCACTGCCACTGAGATGCTCTGGGTTGGAGTGTCGACGCACTGCGAGACCGCCTGGCCACGACCCAGGGTCATCCAGGAGGCTCATGGCGGACTGATGTATGAGGAAGATCCACTCACCTCTGAGACCCAATGTCCCGTGACATTCCTGCCTCCAGTCACTGCCACTGAGATGCTCTGGGTTTGAGTGTCGACGCACTGCGAGACCGCCTGGCCACGACCCAGGGTCATCCAGGAGCTGAGGCACAGCAGGGCTAGCAGGAGGCTCATGGCGGACTGTGATGTCAGGAGGTGGAGGGCCGGATTTTTATCTCGGTACTTGAAGAGGGGGAGGGGGAGAGTAGCGGCTACTCTTGAACATTGTTTCTCATGTCTTTTTTAAAAATAACTTAAAATAACTTAACTTTAAAGAACTTAAAAGTTTTTTTGATATCATAAATGAACCATTTATATGTTACTAGTAAAATAGTTAACCACTTCATAAAAAACATAATTGTGCTAACAAATCCTTTCTTTATATACGTCTATTTTTACCAGTTACCTAAATAAAGGGTCTGCCTAGATATTGTGGCAGACTTCCTGTCTATACCTCTGGAATCAAAGCTAGCAACTGAACTGTTCACAAGGTTTTATAATGCAATTCTAAAGCATCTCCCGATACTTCCTCAGGCTCTTTGACCTTTTTTCCTGACGTTATCATTCAACCACCGGCACCATCAGTGTGGGGGAGGAAATAGTTCCTAGGAACTAGTTACCGGGAACTTATATAGTTCCTTTATATAGGTAACTTAGTTCCATTATTTTGAAAGGAACAATAGGAACTAAAAAGTTCCTTTTTGCAAGGAACTTGGAACTTACGTTATTTTTTAAGTTCCTTTTGAATAGACATGCATAGTACGTCTTATGAAAACTATTTGCACAGAATGAATAATGGAAACGATGATTTTTTTGTGGCTGCCTAAATTTTACATTAATTCTGAAAATATGCTGTTCGCTTTGCTCACTCAATTTAGAGAACCCGGTATTTTTTTAGGCTATTTTAACTCTTTTCTTTTCTTTACTATAGTAACTTTCCAGTTTCTTTATTTGAAATGAACTAGGAACTGGAACCAGTTCCTTTTTGTGAGGAATTTACCCTACACTGGGCTAGTAAGGAGCCATAACTCTTTTGCTACACACTTCTAGCCTGGATGTTATGCAACGCTCTACACAGCAATGTACTGCGGAGTGTTTCTCTAACGCCCGGCGACAAAACTCTTTGTATGCTCGATCCGTACAACGATTGGAGACAAAATGTCAAATTATAATTGAATTTTTTTCACGGATGTGCCGATGGTTGTTACCTGGAACATTATTTAAAATAAGTTTTATCATGCGTCCAGTCTAAGTAATAATTAACCAAGAAAGAAATGTACCAAGCAACAACAACAATAAGTTTATATTAATCATGATTAAAATTTAAAATCATTTCGTATCCAACCATTAGAAAAAGTGCTCAGCCAAATTTAAGGGATTCTTTCACTCTTGGGAAGTATAATTTGAAAAGTTTAATGAAGGAATATTTCTCCAAATGGACGCAAACAAAGTTTAAAAATTTTACATTGTTTTATTTATTAAAAATAAAATGCAATTAATACAAATTAAAGTGCGATTGAATATAAAACACATAAATGTCATCGCTTCTACTTGGCATCCCTGAGCGCCTGAATGTGCGTGAACTTGACCTTGAGCGAGCGGAACTCCACCATCTCCAGCGGCGTCCTCTCCATGATCAGCTCTGGCGTGAGCAGCGCGAACTTCTTGAACGGCACGTGGATGACGTCATCCGGGTCCGACTCCCGCGCGAACTGGATGCCCGCGAAGTCGTCCTCTGCGCATGCGCCTGCGCTCACGTAGCCCAGCAGCTCGGCATACGCCGCGCGCATCCAGTCGTGTCGGCTGATGGGCAGCGGGTTGTTCTTGAAGCGCAGGGTCAGGAACTTCTCCGTCGTTTTGAAATGATCGTTGTATCGGGTTGTGGGCGCAGAGGTGACCTTGAAGTGGAAGTGGGCGGGGACGGCGGTGTCTCCTGCAGGCTGAAATTCAAAGGGATAAGGGGCAAATCCAGTGGCGTAACTACCGGGTCACTGGGCCGCAGGGAGGCACCACTCAGTTACGTCAATGTACAATTCATTTTATTATTTTCTGCTGTACTGTTTTTCATCAACTTGATACAAGGCCTATTTCCTATAAAGTATTAATGTACAGAGCATTTTTTTTAACTAAAATATACAGCGTTATGTAAAACCCGTATATTGAAAAATGTCAAAATGTAAAAATTGCCTGCACCCTTCACCCTTAAACCCTTATTGCATTTCACCCTTAAATGTCAAGTTAATTTGTAAGTTGTGAGGATGTGAGAACTTGAATGGTGACCTGAATATGTTATCTGGCGAGAATGAACCCTAAAAAGTGCCCAAGAAGTACCTACTTCATTTAAATGATCGGCGATATTTGGTGGGCGGGGGGGGGGGGGGGGGGAAGGGGCCTTTCATTCTCCTTTGAAAAAAACACAAGTACGCTATCGAAATTTTTAAGAAAATAATTTTGAATTTTGACAAAATTAATTGAGCGAGCGAAGCGAGCGTCTCCATTTGGCTCTTTTGGCACGGACCTCTGTTTTTTTTTTTTTTTTTTTTTTTTTTTTCTGTTACTGACGATATACAGGTCAGAGTTTTTCTTCGATCGAGCTGAAATTTTGCACACATGTACGTAACATTTCTGATTGTTGCAGACCCTAATTTTTTTGAAATCCATTGATTGGTTCAAATTTAAAAAAAATTAACTTTCGATTGGTTGTTTTGATCAAATTGAAATTTTGACAAGTCATTACCCCCAACATTGTACCCAATCAAACAAAGTTTCAGCCAAATCCTCCCATTGGTTAAAATTTAAAACCATCTTTCCTGTGTTTTTAGAAATTTAAACTATAACCGATTGAACGATCAACTTATAACTTCGCATGATGGTTGGGTCCAACATTATCTGCATTTTTGACAATTTTCATACTAATCTGTGTTTAAATCCAAACGTTATTGACATTTTACGGACTATTTGCGTGTTGGCTGTCAAATTCACGGCGACTTCGACTCTTCAGTTCAAGGCAAGGTAGTTAGAGCAGAAACTTTCAAACGCAAATGAAACTGATAATGACCGTTCAACAGTCGATCTGATATTGTGTAGACACACTTATATCATATGAGTGGTCTCAGGTATATTTTTTGAAGGAGATCCTGTGATTTTTGAAAATTAACACGGAACAGTTCAATCATAAAGGTTCAATCGATCAACTTAAAGCTTTGCATGGTTATTTGGACCAATATTTTAGGAATGTTTTGAGATTTCTATACAAATCTGTGGCGAAATTTTAGAATTATTGGCTTTTAATGACATTTTCGATAGACAGAATTTCGGTTCGAGGTGTTGCGCGTATCCGTGCTCGCTCATCAACGCGTTACTCAGATTCATTGGTTAAAATTTAAATAAATATCTCCTGATAGGCTGAAAAATGAAAACGGTCTTCGATAATTCTGATCAAACTCATATTTTGCATGATCATTAAGACCAATATTGTCTCTTATTTTACAAAATTTCATCCCAATCAGTTAAGAACGTATGAAGTTATTTACATTTTTAATATCTGTCAGTAATGAAGTATCGAAATGAATGTTTTCCAGTGCCAATTGAAAATTGATTCTGATTTGCTTTATGAACCAGGTGCTTAGATGCTATTTTAAAGTTTCGATGAAAAGCATACACTTTTAAGTTGATATCATAATCAATTCCATATGGATGTATATGTTTTCTGTGCGTTGTGTACGCATTTCCGGTTCGAGAATTTGCACGTACCCGTGCTCGCTTATCAACGCGTTACACTGAGCGTTTTCCTAGTTAACTGTTTGAAGGTATAATTGAGCGAGCGAAGCGAGCGTCTCCTTTTGGCTCTTTTGGCACGGACCTCTGTTTTTTTTTTTTTTGTCTTTTCTGTTACCTGAGGGTATACAGGTCAGAGTTTTTCTTCGATCGAGCTGAAATTTTGCACACATGTGGAGACAACCTTTTCTGTTTGCAGACCCTAATTTTTTTGAAATCCATTGATTGGTTAAAATTTAAATAAACATCTCCTGATGGTAGGTTGAAAAATTACTATGGTCTTCGATAAATCTGATCAAACTCATATTTTGGCTATACAGGTCAGAGTTTTTCTTTGATCGAGCTGAAATGTTGTACACATGTAAAACCAACCTTCTCTGTTTGCATACAATATTTTTTTTTGAAATCCATTCATTGGTTAAAATTTAAATAAATATCTCCTGATAGGCTGAAAAATGAAAACGGTCTTCGATAATTCTGATCAAACTCATATTTTGCATGATCATTAAGACCAATATTGTCTCTTATTTTACAAAATTTAATCCCAATCAGTTAAGAACGTATGAAGTTATTTACATTTTTAATATCAGCTGTCAGTAATGAAGTATCGAAATGAATGTTTTCCAGTGCCAATTGAAAATTGATTCTGATTTGCTTTATGAACCAGGTGAGTAGATTGTATTTTAAAGTTTCGATGAAAATCATACACTTTTAAGTTGATATCATAATCAATTCAATATGGATGTATATGTTTTCTGTGCGTTGTGTACGCATTTCCGGTTCGAGAATTTGCACGTACCCGTGCTCGCTCATCAACGCGTTACACTGAGCGTTTTCCTAGTTAATTATAATATGCGTAAAAATCATACAAAATATCGGACTTGGTTACTACTAGGAAAACGCTATGTGTACCAAACGCGTTGATGAGCGAGCCTCCATATTGCATGCGATTTGATATGCGTTTGCCAGTTTCTGCTCTACAGACTCTGGAATGAGGCGAAACGAAATGCGTCAAAGGAGCAGTGATAAATCCTTCAAGAATTTGACAAATTTCCAAATACGCAAATATCCGTAAAATGTCAATTTACTTTTGAAGATAACAACAGATAGTCTGAAAATTGACAAAAAGGTTTAAAATGTTGGTTCCATAATGTCTATGCAAAATTTTAAGTTGATCAGTGAAACAGTTCCAGTTTAATTTCCAAAACTTCACAGGTCTTGTGACGTTAGTGACAAACACACAAAAAATAAACAAATCAACAGAAAAAGTGGCATAAGAATCTCGTAATAACGCTTGTTTTAATTATTGATAATACATACACACAATTGATCCAAACTCATAAGGTACAAATACAATACACTCTTTTCAAATTTGTTTTACGTTATTTTTTTATGTAGAAATTCACTGTTATTCCTGACTTTTCCACAGATTCTTCTATTTATTTCTTGATTTTATCTTTGCGTTTCATCTAAATGGCATAACATTTTCATTGTATAAGAGTGATTGGTCGGGTGTGTAAACATTGCTTACAGACATACAAGGTAACATACAACCTATGTAATTGCATTGATTCATCTATTTGCATTGCCAAAAACTGAAAGAAAGGAAAAGAAAATATGTATAAATAAAATTATGTTAAATAATGGTAAATAATAAATAAATAAACAATATTGTTTAAATAATAAAAATAAAACAATTTAAAATAATAATACAAAGAAATAAAATTTTAAAATCATAACATTGTTCGAATTTAATGCCACTACATCTGAGAAAGTCATTTTGAACTGTATAATATTTCATACATTTGGTGTAATGAATGGTCCTAGTGTGTAGAAGCCTTGAGTATAGAGTACGAACAATTGTAAGATGTGTAATAATAAAATATCTAACTACATTAAAACTCAAAAGTAGTACATACCGCTGCAGCCCCAGCTTGCGCATCCATTGTACAAATTCAGAGTGAAAAACTGTCAGAAGAGTCAATACTTCTACACTTCGTATTTCACGTGTGTCTCGCGGACCCAGTTGCAGTTGAATGCCGAATGAGTTCAACATTGAGGTAGGCCCCCCCTCTAGCAGGGTCAGTGACCTCCCTGCGCTACCCTCGGCCGACCATGTGCCTCTGTCGTCACTCTCAGGTACCTACTACCTATGGTCCGTCTCAGACCTAGAGACACTCATTGTTCTCGTTTATTATGTATCGTAAAATCATTTGCTCTCATTGTATCCTCAACCATTTATTGTCCGGCCCTTGTTCGATTCGATGTCGTTTACAACCTTGTAGCTCTTAGCTCTCTAAGGGTTGTAAAAATTCGTTCCAAAGAAATGGACCTTGAGTGGGTGAAAATGTAGACACATTTGAGGGTCTATTGGCTCTGCGGCAGAGCTGATACAGAAAGCATTCCACAGCTGAGGTTTGTTTTGATACTTTTACGTTTTTACGATAGGGTCAGGTCCAATGTAAGTGAGAACAATGATTGTCTCTAGGTCTGAAACGGACCATAGAGAGCCTACTACTACCTACCTACCTGATGAGGAAGTAAACAAAGAAATGAAAGCGAACAAAACTCAGAATTAAAAAAATGGTCCAAACAATTTTCATTGAAAAAATTTTAATTTATGAGAAGTTGTCACTTCCATAGGAATGTTTAAATAAACATATTACCAGTTTTTTGCGATATTTCAGGATATAGAAAAGTGGATTATTTGCGTTTTGTTCATAAGCTCATATTTGTATTTTAATCGGCTTTATCAAGCAATTGAAATAAAATTTCCTCTTACACAATCAGGTATTTAAAATAAAAATATTGTGTAAGATTTAATAAAAACTTCTCTCTAGAGAAACTACACCAGCACCTTCCATGCCAGCACTACACGACGATTGTGAAACAAATAAAACCAAGGCACAATATTTCGGGAATCCTTTACGGTTTTTTTCTTTACAAAGGCAGCTGTAATTTTTATGTGGTATACATATTTTTTTTCTTTTTAATATGTAAGAACGCGAATTTTGGGGAATTCAAGCAATTTTTCCAAATATGATGCACTGAGAACAGTTAGAGTTTTGGTAAAAAACAATTATAAAAATAAATAGCGCATTTGATTTGATAACTATTTTTTTTAAATCATCTCTCAATGATTATTATTGGAACTTTGGAAAGTAGGAATCCATGAGGGTGTGAACTCCTATGATCATTTGTGATGCTTTTGTTTCTTTTGTTTACGAAATGTGAATGAACTATACCATAACTATACCAAGATTTTGAAATCTTTTAATATTCTTGCACAATAATCCTAAGAATATGGTGTGTGGAAGAATAAGATGTGCTTTAAAACTTCATCCAGAAGTTGGACTTATCTTGCTATTCGAAATGTTTCAACGGTTCTCATACTTCGGTTTCCAAACCTTACTCTTCCTGTATCTGAAACATGAGTTGAAGTACTCTTTGAACGGTGCAATCTCTCTCTTCCACGTTTTCCTTGCTCTCGGCTTCATCACCCCTGTGCTCTTCACCATCATCGCCGGCAAGTGGATATCCAAGTATTGCACCATCTTGACGGCCGCCTTGATCACCCTGTTGGGCGACGTCCTCGTCATGATAGCATCATCTTCAGCGGGCCCGAAAGGTCTCGTGTCGGTGTATCCACACATCGTCCACTTGTCCATGCTTGGTCTCACAATACGCTCCATCGGAGTCGGCGGAATGAGAGAAGTGGTCCGGTCTTTCGGCCGCGACCAGTTCTGTCTGCCTCAAGAAGAGATCTACGTACGAGCCTACTACCAGGCTTTCTTCTACTTCATGATGTTCGGAACTGTCTCCGGCATACTCGCGGTGCCGCTGCTGAGAATGCACGTTGACTGCTTCGGACAGCTCTACTGCTTCCCGCTTGGTTTCGGCGTGGCGTCGTTGGCTATGTTTCTTGCCATCATCGCGTTGCTTTGCATCTACTCGGCGGTGGATAAAAGCGGTCGCGAAGGAAGCGCTGTGTCGGAGACCTTGGCTTGCATCTCGACGGCGTTGAGCAACCGCAACGCGCAATGCGGTCCGACGTGGCTGCACAACGCCGCAGTGTTGTTCTGCGACAGTTTCATCTGCGACGTTCGAGCGACGCTTAGAGTCCTCTGGCTGTTTGTCCCGCTGCCCTTCTTCTGGGCGTTGTTCGAGCAGCAGGGCTCGCTTTGGGTCTACCAGGCGTCGAGAATGATCTGGCCAGTGAACCGACCGATTGGCCTCTACGTGGAGCCGGACCATATGCCAGCGATAACGCACCTGACGGTCTTGCTCGCGCTGCCTGTGTTCGAAGTGCTCCATGCGCTGTGCGTTCACATCCCCTGCTTGAGCACGCCACTCAGGCGCGTCATGCTCGGAGCGCTACTCGCCGTGCTCGCCTTTATTGTTGCCATTCTCATCGAGCGCAAAGTGGAACCGAGCTACGTGCATCAGCCCAAGGGCGGCGAAGGCGCACTCGTGGTTTTCGATGCGATGAAGAGCTGTGGGTGGAACGTGACAATTGAATACAACAACGATACTTACTTTCGTTCGGACTTTGTCAATGGAATGGATCACGTACTTATAAGCGAGCTGCCCGTGACAGGCACACAAAATTTTAAACTCACTCTCAGAAAGATAAAAAAAAATTGCATGTTTCCTGATATATACTTTTCTACGTTTACACTCGTCGAGAGGAAGATATTGTGGATATACGGAGACTACGACACAAAGAAGACGATGAGATTAGAAGGCGAAAATTGGTTCAAAGGTCCTCCGCTGGACGACCTCCCATTCGACCTCACGAAATGCGACATCCAACTTCCGATGGTTAACTTGCTCTATTCGCGCCGGCCGAGCGTCTCTGGATTAAATCCAAATGAGCACGTGTTCTTTCAGAACATGGTCACGAATTGGAACAAGACTGTCTACATGGACTCAAATCACCACGGATATACTCCGTTCCACATACATCCCGGGAAATACGGTGTCATGAGAACAGAACCGATCGAAATGGGCGGTTTTATTGCCACATTGAAACGAGGCGCCGTCTACACGATATACTTCACGGAACCAACGACGACTCAGATCAACAGAAACATGACCGTCCTCACCGAACCGAACTCAGTCCACATGGAGTGGCAAATACCGCAGTACGTCATAATCGGGCTGGCTTTCTTCTTGTTCCCCGTGACGCTTCTGCAGTACGCCTACCACCAAGTCCCAGCGCGCATGAGACCCGTGGTCCTGTCCAGCTGGTACTTGACCGCCGCCCTCGGCAACCTCCTGGTGGCCGCCCTGGCGTTCACCATCAGGACCGTGTTTTACTTCCTCGTCATGTACGCCAGCATGATGGCGGCCTCGGTGTTTCTTCTGTGCATGATCTCGTGCAATTACACGCATGTGGAACCGGAAGGCGAGGAGGAGGATGAGAAGAATGAGGAGAAAGTGCGTGATGATGATTAATAATTTCAATTGTTGATTTCATGTATACCTTGTTAAAATAATAAAATAGATTTAAGCCCATCATGTTAAGCTGGCATTCAAATTACAAACTCATTTTAAAACGGAGAATTTAGGATACATATTTAAATTGAAAAAAGATTTAAATGTATTGAATTCAATATTTTAAATTTTAGAATATCTCTCAGATTAATTAATCTCAATTGAATCTCTCAATTAATTTTTTTTTTAATCCAATTAAATTCAAAATTATGTTTATCAGTGCAACAAGTTATTGAAAAATTATCTGTATTATATTTTTTTAGTATGAGAGTTGCGTAGCGTAGGTACTTTTCTGAGGAGATATGTAAAGGATAAACCCTTTACTCTTTATATTTTTAGTTCTTTTAATCATCAACTTTGCCTCACAAACATTATCATTTACCCAAGGAATTCCAACCAACTCATTATTTCAATAGATTTCACAGTAGCTTCAAATACCATAAATGTATGTCAAGTATGTTATTTATAGATGACTTAATGTTATTGTTGACCACTATTCAAATCCTGGTCAAATCACAACTATATTGTTCAGACACCTACACGTCCACATGACAGTTCTTCAACTTATCACATTATGATTCATTTAACATAAACATACAATCATACGTTGAAGAAAGGATCAACATATATCCTTATGTAACTTCTCATCATTATTTTCACATCCTTTTCGCAATCTAAATCTATCTAATCAATTCAACATGAGTCAACTAAACAACTAAATTCACCATTCAAATCTGCCGCCTTCAGATGTCTTTCTCTTTACTGTTATCATCTCAGTATATAAAGAGCTGCTTTCTCCAAGCAGGGAGAATCAGTCAGTTACCTACCATATTCATTCCAAGCAAGTAATCTTTCGTCATGACCATGGGCTTTGCCCCATGGTCAGAAACGCTGGACTTCGCCGGTAAGTCTGTGATAATCATCGATACAATTGTAACAAGTGTTTATATCTCTGTGAATTCTGTCTCTGTCTTCGCTCATTCCAACCGTAACTTCATTTCGACATTATTTTCTCTCGGTCGTACTATTCGATATAAATTATAATTCGACTATGTAAATCTTTTCATACGTACAACAAATCAACATCTATCTTGACTCTACACCTCGAGAGATAACATTCAGCCTGGTCCCAACAACTTGGAACTCTAGATATTTAGATTGGCATTTCGGAAACCAAGTTAGATTTTATTAATTCACTTCAAAGTCAAACGTCAGACATAATTAGTCAAAGTCAGACTAATTATTTTATTGTTCGCTGGATAGTTACAATACTTGAGATAATAACATTCAGCCTGGTCCCAACAACTTGGAACTCTAGATATTTAGTTTGGTATGACAGTAATCACCAACAACTCAATTAATTCATGTCGTAACTTCAATCATCTTCTGTGCTTTCACTTTCAATTGTCAATATTATTCACTACGCCTCAACATGCTAATTATTAGTTCTCAACCATGTTATTTACACGACAACTAATAAACATCGTATTCTTTGTTCGCTTTCATCATAAATGATCTTCTTCATTCATCGTAAACCACCCACGCTACCTTTTCCATGACTTGACCAGATAACATTTAGATTATCTCCCACACCTCCAACAATTCTACCTTTTTATTATCAATTATCACATCTAAACCCATACCATGTCCTCCACGGTATGGTTGGTGGCGCACTAAGCCCTAATTTCCACCCCCGTTTGCGCCGCTACAAAAGTGGTGGCAGCGGTGGGATTTTGCTGCAGGAACTCCCCTTTTTCAACCCCACAAAAAATATTTTTCTCAAAAAAAATATTTTTTCAAAAAAAGTTTTTTTTTACTCGAGCAACTCTATTGCTACAAAAGTGGTGGCTCAGGGATTTGCTAGAAATAAACCCCCACATTTTTCGACCCCCCCCCCCCTAACCCCACAATTTTTTTGTTGTTGTTATCTTTAGCAACCAGACTCTGTTACAAAAGTGGTCAAGGAATTGCTCGAAACCCCCCTTTTTCACCTGTTATCAAACCTATGTCAAGTCATCCACGTCAAGCTCGTAACAATTTTTCGGATCATTTATCTTCTAGTCAATTCGTATTCATCATTCAATCATGTCGTTAAGTCGTTCTATTTCCATCATTTCGTCGCGTCGTTCTTCTCGGACACTAATTACCTCGATCTCGTGTCATGATCAAAGTTCAATTAATACGCACAACAGTTCTAATTGTTCATTCAATTACCGTGTCTCCTTGATATTACAATTCTTCAGGAATGCAAAAATTTTATAATCACGTAATCTCCTACGTCTATTCATTTTTTTGAACCTCACAGAATCAACTTCCAGGATAGTCTATTGATCTCAAAAAAATACACAGGTTCACGTTCTCAACTGTACATTCAAACTCAACTTGCATATCTATGTTCACGTTATATTTTCTCTCTCTCATCGCAATCTCGTCATCGATCATCAATTTTCTCCTTCTGTCAAATAGCTATACTAAATCCGGGTCATTCGATTGAATGAATCCCTTCTAGTTCTTCCTAAATGCTATTCCGACAGTCTGGAAAATTACTTCATTAAAATCTCTCATTTACTATAGTTCGCCAGTCGTCACGAAACGCAACACCGTTTAGTCGTCTCCAAATTCAGTTGGATTATCTCGGGTTATTTATCTCGTCTCACTTTAAATTTTATTGCCTCTCTTTTCACGTGTGTTAAGTATTGCCTTCGCAAAGCACTTTGCAATCTCTTAGTCTTAAGTCAACCTTATGGCATGTACCGCCCTGCATAAGACATTCTCTCGTTTCTGTATGTGATGTTCCGCCATGCATAAGAAATCCATCGTTATTTTCTATGTTCCTAGTTTTAGACAAGGCATATTCTTTTCGCACATCGGTCTCGCGGCAATTGTTAGATATACAGAGACAAATTCATATAATCAGAGATTATTCACGAGTTCACTCTTGTTATTGATGTACACATTCTTTCAACAAAAGCGAAAGTCATCAAGCGAAAGTCATCAGTCACTCGAACGCTCTTGACCAGACATCAATCTCATCACCAAACCAGAGTGAAACTGAAAGTCAACGCAGAATCCAGTTCCCGCCAACAATCAGAAGAACATCGGAATCATCTGGACAAGTGGCAACGTCTTCATCATCCATTCTTCTCGACGCCAGTGTCACCGGACACGATGCATGTCCAATCTTCTCGACACGCCGTCCATTCTTCTCGACACATCTTCCATTCTTCTCGACGCCAGTGTCACCGGACACGATGCATGTCCAATCTTCTCGACACGCCGTCCATTCTTTCGACACATCTTCCATTCTTCTCGACGCCAGTGTCACCGGACACGATGCATGTCCAATCTTCTCGACACGCCGTCCAATCTCTCGACGCCTTCCATTCTTCTCGACGCCCAATCATATCGACTGTAATGTCAACGACTTCTTCTTAAAATCTTCTAAAACTTAAACTGAACGACTTCATCAACCATTCTCACATTCAAGTGACCATTCTTCAATCAATCCCCACAACCAAAGCAAAAAGCATACAATCCTCACACTTTCAAGAAAAGAAAAAAAAACAAATCATTCATCAAAAAAAGTCAAGCGAATAACCGTTCTTCAACCAATCCCCACAACCAAAGCAAAAAAGCATACAATCCTCACACTTTCAAGAAAAAAAAATCATTCATCAAAAAAAGTCAAGCGAATAATCAATCATCGCAATCAATCATCACAACCAGAAGCAACCAAGCAATCACGACAACTAAGCAATCCTCACAATTTCAAGGTCAAACTCATCCCCTCACCTTCAACATAAACGGCTTCATCTTCGAGCTCGCATCACACACATCACGCAACAATCACGACACTCCACCTTCGTCGCCTACACAACGCAAGTTCCCCAGTGCAGTGATCAAGTGTCAATCAAAGTGTAAAATGTGTATTTCGAATCAAGTACTCAACATCAAGCCAAGAAAGACACATTGATCAAATAAATTTAAAATATTTTCGACTACTCCGTCAGGAGTAGTACGAAAATCCCCGAAGCAGGCGAGACTGTAAAGGATAAACCCTTTACTCTTTATATTTTTAGTTCTTTTAATCATCAACTTTGCCTCACAAACATTATCATTTACCCAAGGAATTCCAACCAACTCATTATTTCAATAGATTTCACAGTAGCTTCAAATACCATAAATGTATGTCAAGTATGTTATTTATAGATGACTTAATGTTATTGTTGACCACTATTCAAATCCTGGTCAAATCACAACTATATTGTTCAGACACCTACACGTCCACATGACAGTTCTTCAACTTATCACATTATGATTCATTTAACATAAACATACAATCATACGTTGAAGAAAGGATCAACATATATCCTTATGTAACTTCTCATCATTATTTTCACATCCTTTTCGCAATCTAAATCTATCTAATCAATTCAACATGAGTCAACTAAACAACTAAATTCACCATTCAAATCTGCCGCCTTCAGATGTCTTTCTCTTTACTGTTATCATCTCAGTATATAAAGAGCTGCTTTCTCCAAGCAGGGAGAATCAGTCAGTTACCTACCATATTCATTCCAAGCAAGTAATCTTTCGTCATGACCATGGGCTTTGCCCCATGGTCAGAAACGCTGGACTTCGCCGGTAAGTCTGTGATAATCATCGATACAATTGTAACAAGTGTTTATATCTCTGTGAATTCTGTCTCTGTCTTCGCTCATTCCAACCGTAACTTCATTTCGACATTATTTTCTCTCGGTCGTACTATTCGATATAAATTATAATTCGACTATGTAAATCTTTTCATACGTACAACAAATCAACATCTATCTTGACTCTACACCTCGAGAGATAACATTCAGCCTGGTCCCAACAACTTGGAACTCTAGATATTTAGATTGGCATTTCGGAAACCAAGTTAGATTTTATTAATTCACTTCAAAGTCAAACGTCAGACATAATTAGTCAAAGTCAGACTAATTATTTTATTGTTCGCTGGATAGTTACAATACTTAAGATAATAACATTCAGCCTGGTCCCAACAACTTGGAACTCTAGATATTTAGTTTGGTATGACAGTAATCACCAACAACTCAATTAATTCATGTCGTAACTTCAATCATCTTCTGTGCTTTCACTTTCAATTGTCAATATTATTCACTACGCCTCAACATGCTAATTATTAGTTCTCAACCATGTTATTTACACGACAACTAATAAACATCGTATTCTTTGTTCGCTTTCATCATAAATGATCTTCTTCATTCATCGTAAACCACCCACGCTACCTTTTCCATGACTTGACCAGATAACATTTAGATTATCTCCCACACCTCCAACAATTCTACCTTTTTATTATCAATTATCACATCTAAACCCATACCATGTCCTCCACGGTATGGTTGGTGGCGCACTACCCCTAATTTCCACCCCCGTTTGCGCCGCTACAGATACACCAATTTTTTGTTTATAGTCGTTTTCTTTTGAATGTCGTAACTCGTAATGAAGAATCTGGCTTGGCATAATTTAGATTTAAAACTTACGCGCTATTTTCCCCACGGTTCTGTTGGCCAACCTGTCTGTCTACAATGAATTTTATCTCTCAAGGTTGTGGGCTTGTGAGCGAGCGGAAAGGCGAGGCAAAAGTGCTACTGATATCAGTTCGGAATAAATGACGCATTCTTACTTTTATTTCATCTCAATAGTAGCTGATACATATCAAATGGTGTCAAGATGATTAATCAATGGAAACCTGTAAAAGATAAAGACAAATATGGCATCGGTAAGTTGTATTATTATTTTGGGGGACAAAAGCGTGCGTTTCTTCTGACACCCCTAACCTGTTGCCATGGGCGGGCTTATAAATTTGGTAAGGGTAGATGCAGTGACAACCACAACCAAAAAATGTCACTGCATTTTACGCAAGATGTGTTGTGTGTTTTGTGGTGAAGTATATACCTTAGTTTCTAATATTGTTAAAGCACTGGTTGATCCTATGGTTGATTTCAATGGATTATGTCACCCTCTTGCTTGGCTGTCAACCAGGACATCCTTATTAACAAGCATTAGCACTCACTCACTACATCTATTTTGCTCGCATAGAGCAGTAGTTCGTGTTACCTAATAACTAACATACCAACGCTATACAAGCACACTACCATAACTAGGTTGGGACTCGCAGATTTGATCATTTTTGCAACACCAGAGTTTTAAAAAGAGCTCACTCGCTTGCCAATCATTTGGATATTAGGTAGTTCACTAATATTGGAGACATATTAGGTAGGTACCTACCTCTACCTACATTATTTAGGTGGGTGGGACACGCACAATAGCATTCTCATGATTTCATAAATAATTTGAGTTCTCAAGACTGTTGGGTAGAGCTTTAAATATACATTTTCAGTAGTAGTGGTCTACAACCTATACAGAGCTGGGTAAGTTACCAAAAAAATAGGAACGCGTTAAAGTTACGTTACTTTCCGAAAAAAAGGAACTAGTTAAAGTTAAAGTTCCTCAACTAATCAGAGGAACTGGAAGTTCCTTTTCAATGAAAAGTTACTTTGAAAGTTACTTGACCATTTTATTTCTGGAATGCAGCCAATTTGCTAAAACACAAATTCAGGCTGTAATTTTTCTCTGTGGAAAACAAAATTTTCAACGAAATTCCTCCCAGTAAGAAGTCTTGCATGTAATTCTACCCCCTCCCCCATGCCACGGCAGGGTTGGTCAAGTGCAAGTGAGAGGGCGAACTGGTGACGCACTAAGCATGAACGGCGTGATTGGAATGCGGTTTTGTGCAGGTGGCCTAAAATTCCTTATCAGAGAAAATCAGGTACATATTTGAGGGCGGAAATGGTGTAGTTTTGAATGTTGAGGGAAGGTACATTCTGCTCTAAAAGTAACTGCAAAAGGAACTTTTATAAATGTGAAAGTTCCACAACAAAAAGGAACTTTCCACGTTACTAAGTTACTTCTATCATAGCAGGAACGCGTTACTGTAAAAGTTACAAAAAAGTAACGCGTTACCGGTAACGCGTTACTTTCGTTAAGTTACTACCCAGCTCTGAACCTATACATGATTTATGTTGTATTTACAAAAGATTGTGATCTTGTCCAGCAATCTACAACTACCACCAAGAAGCGGAGTATCGGATCAAGCTGCTTGTGGGGGAAGCGGTGCACATCTTGGAGGAGAATGGAGAGTGGTTCTTCGGCTACTCGAGTAAGAACCGGGCGGTGCGAGGAATCTTCCCCAAGAGCTACATCCACATAAAAGAGTCAGCCGTCGACAAGACAGGGTGAGTAAGACCGACTAATTCTAATATCGTCCATGTTTTGTAATTTTAAATTGTTTAAAATACCTATGTGGGTAGTTGTGACATTTTGTGGAATTTGTAATTGATTTATTTTACAAAAACTCTAAATGAAATCTTGAATTGATAATATACCTACCCAGACAAGTTAGTTTAGTTTGCATTAAGTTGCATTAAGTTGCATTAAGTTGCATTAGTTTGATAAATCAAATCCCAGATAGCTGGCCTGTTTGAACATAGCCCAACTGTTGACGTGAAGTTGCTCTGTGTTTTACAGACCGGTAGAAGTGGTGACCTTGAAGCAGTCTCCAGTCATCCGGGAGATCACCTCTGTCCTGAGGGAATGGGGTCTTATCTGGAAACATCTCTACGTGGTATGTAACTACTTGGTTTGGTACCCGCTTAACCCGACAAGTGCCAAGGCTAAAAAGTTTATAGTGCCAGCCCTATTTAGCAGAAATGTGTATAATTGGGAAAATTAATTTGAAGATGAAATAATTGTTCAACAATATTGGGATTAGTTTTAAAAGTTTCAGATAATAAATCATATGATTGCATGACATTTTTTATTTTTATTTTTTTTTGTAGGTATTCATTTTTTTGTTGATTAGAAATATTATTTACATAATATAAAATTTTATTTGAAATAAAAAATGATTTTGCCAAATTATTTGCACAAAATAATCACTAATAAAGACAATAGTAATCGTTTTTATCGAAATACATATTAGGTACATACCTATAATTATTTACAATGCTGAGAAATAGGTAGCTAGCTACATACAAAAAAATAATCAAACAATTATCTTCAATTGAATAAAAGATATACGTAGGTACGTCGATTTCAGTTGATGCGCATGCGCAATTGCACAAATGGTAACAATAGGCAAGAATTCACCTCCATCTTTATGAATCCTGTTTCACGACCTTCTAAAGTAGGTAATACTGATCCAGATCATTCACTATTGATCAATTACACAAATCCACCAACAAAATACTCTGTGCGCCCTTAAATAAAATTCAGGGCCCCAAATTTACGAAGTGTTGAAAAAATCATCAGTGGCATTTGGAGGGTTAATTACACACCTTCTCACGGAGCAAGTTGACTCTTATTCTACGCACCTTGCACTCCTTTCTAATTTTAAAGACAGGCTAATTTTGATCATGTCGCTTGTCTTGTGGACAGGGATATTATTTGTTGATAGAACGAGTCGAATGCTCTTCGTTTACAAATCCGATTTGTTTCAGACACACAGTCCGCTGTTTTCCACCATCGAGAAGCGGATCTTCGAGCTGCTCTGCTTCCGGAGTAAGATAATGTCGGGGACTTTGCCCATCGACGAACTCAAGGACTTGAAGCAGCAAGTCACTTCCAAGATTGATGTGGGAAATAAGTGAGTTTTTGCTCAAACTTATTTTCTTTATGAAAATACATTTTTGTGTGTGTTTTCATCTGCTTTAATATGGTTTAGCTGGTTGACAATCAGCATTTATAATCTAAGTTAAATACTTTCTCAACTCATCCCTCAATGAAAATCTCCCACAACTGAAAAATGTCTGTATTTCGAAGCAGAAGAACAAGGGACAAAATGAATCTCCGTGCGCGGTGTAATGCATGTTGCATTGTGTTGTCTCGTAGATTGCTGGACCTGGACATGGTGGTGCGCGACCAGGAGGGCAATGTGCTCAACCCCGATGAAACCTCCTCCATACAACTCTACGCGCAACACAAGATGGCTACCGAGCGCATCAAGCGGGCCAATGTGAGTTTTCTCGAGAAAGACAGATTGCCTTGTTTAGCTGAAGGAAAATTAAGGGCCTTACAGCCGCATGTGCGTCCGAGGCCTGGGTAAATGCTGATATTCAAACATGGAATTTGTAGTTTGTTCAGTTTGATATTTTTGGTCATAGAAAAGTATTTCTACAGTTATAAAAATTTGTTTTATAAATTCCACCCCAGGAACACTATTTTTCTGCCAGTGCCCAGATTCACAAAGCTTTTCTCCATTGGAATTAAGACGGCTGGGTAGTGAGTTTGACCTTGAAGAGTTTTTTAATCGATTTTTATCAATATCTTTTTCCAGTGTAATTGTTTACTAAATAGGGCTATGGACGTGAATTCAGAACAGTTCACTGAAAATAAAATTGCATAGTTTGGACGATCGATGGTGACGATAGAGATGGTGAAAGCAGCGGGGGATGCGGGTATAAGATGGCTTTACCGTGTGATTAAAGCAGCATGGAAACAGAAGAAAATTCCAACAGACTGGGAGAAAGGAGTAATTGTCCCTCTTTTCAAGAAAGGGGATCGCAAGAAATGCAGTAATTATAGGGGAGTGACATTACTATGCCAGTGTGCGAAGTTGTTTGAGAAAATAGTGGAGTGTAGATTGAAGAATTATGTGGAAGAGGGATTGAGAGAGGAGCAGTATGGATTTAGGAGAGGGCGGTCTACAATTGACGCAATTTTCACCGTGCGTCAGATGATGGAGCAGCAGTGGGAGAAGGGTCAAGCAATGCATATGGCCTTCTTGGACTTGGAGAAGGCATATGATAGGTTGCCAAGGGAAAGAGTGTGGGAGTGTTTGGTAAAGAGAGGAATAGGCAAGGAGTTGGTTGAGCGGATCAAAAGTATGTACCGGAACAGTGTGAGTTGTGTGCAGTCGGGAGTGGGGAGATCGGAATGGTTTAATATTAGTGAAGGGCTTCGGCAAGGGAGTGTTCTATCACCAATGCTGTTCATCATAGTAATGGACGAGTTACTGAAGAAAGTGGAGCCAGATGAGGGGATCGATACTCAAACGTTGATTTATGCGGATGATGTGGTGGTGTGGGGAGGAACTAGGGAGGAAGTGCAGTTAAAGATTGATAAGTGGAGTGAAGAGACAGAGAAGATGGGTTTGAGAATAAGCGAAGAGAAGAGTGAAGTAATGACAATGGAACGGAAAAAGATAAGACAAGGACATGCCAGAATCAAGATGAGGGATGGATGGCTGAAAGAAGTAGAGGAATTTAAGTACCTGGGGAGCCTGCTCACCAACAAGGCAAAAGTAGATAGAGAAGTACAGGAAAGAAGAAGGAAAGCAGAGGGTTTCTATCAGGCAGTGAGGAAGTTGCTGTGGCATGAGAAATTTCCAAAAGTGTGTAAAATGATCATGTTTAAAATGTATTTCCTGCCAATTCTCACATACGGGGCAGTGACATGGTCAGCTGGAGGAAAGGAAGTGGATCAGCTTCAGGCAGCAGAGATGAAGTTTTTGAGGAGCGTGAATGGGGTGACAAGAATGGATAGGGTTCGAAGTATGAAGATAAGAAGAGAGCTGAGGGTTGAAAGATTGGGGTTCAAGCTGGGCAGAGAGAGGCTTCGGTGGTTTGGCCACATGAAGAGGATGGGAACCGACAGAGTGCCAAGGCGGGTGTTTGAAGCGGCTACAGTGGGAACACGGAGAGTGGGGCGACCAAGAGACAGGTGGATTGGACTGATCAAGGATGATGTGCTGGAGAGAGGAGGAAGTTGGAGTGAGTTGGAGGCTGAGAGACAGTGGGAGGACAGAACAATGTGGAGGCAGTTTGTGGAACAATTGGAAGTGGAGGAAGAAAAAGAAGATGAGGAGGAGACGCCAGGCGTGGCCAGCCGGTCTCCAGTAGTCCTGCGGCCCTAGTGTTGGTGGGAACACCCACCCCCTGACCCATTGAATTGGAACCAGCGGAAAGATGATTATTATTGGAATAAGTTATTAGTTTTATTTTGTCCAACAGGTGTTTAGAACCCAAAAATTTAGTAATTTTCGGGTTCTAAACACCTGTTGGACACAAGAAAACTAATAGCTTATTCCAAACCATGAAATTATTTTCAGTGAATTGTTCTGAATTCACGTCCATAGCCCTATTTTGATAACAATTACACTGGAAAAAGATATTGATAAAAATCGATTAAAAAACTCGTCAAGGCCACGCTCACTACCAAGCCCTCTTAATGATTTAGCTACCCCACACTTGAGTAGGTAGTATATCTTCAGTGTACTACTCTTTTCTCCGAATCAAATACCAAATAACTGTGATAAATGAAAGCACTGCTGAAAAAAATTAAGATTAAGATATTATCAAATCTTGAATTGTATTATTGTTAAGATCCTAGAAAAATCTCTACGCTTGAATTATACAAGATAGGTAGAGTATTGTTAATTTTGACAAGATCTTGCATAGGTATCTTTTTTTCTAAAAATGAGAGTCAAACCCTTCTTAAAAATATAGTTAAGATTTTTCAGCATGGAATTATTAGGTAGGTTTCTAAAAGATATAACGCTAACAGAATACTTTTTGTGAATCTATACCCCTGTTTTGAGTAGGCATAGTTTTCCTATAATGGTGTAATGCAACTGATTCGGTGTGGTTTTGAATCAGTCTCAGCTGGGGCGCAGCGTGGACACGACGCGCAGCCTGGCGCCGCAGCACTCGCACATCGTGTTCGTGTCGGTGCGCAACTTCGTGTGCAAGATGTCGGAGGATGCGGAGCTGCTGATGACCTTGTACGACGCCGGCAGCGGCAAGGAGGCCGGAGCCATCACCGAGAACTACGTCGTGCAGTGGTCCAAGCAGGGGCTCACACGGGACATCGACCAGATGCACAACCTGCGCGTATTGTTCACGGTGAGTACATCCAGCTGCCGACGACCTTGAAATCTACTGTCAAGCCACAGTTATGTAACTCAATTTTGAACTCATCATCTACGTAACTCGAGGTGAACTCTGATCTCTTTAATCAGAGGATTGATTGTCAAGGTACCTGACCGTATGTTTTTTTAGAATAGGTAGGTACGTACTACACAGTATTTTCTTTTATTCAAACAAAAAGATTTGTGTGTTCAAATCTCAAAATTATGTCGCTTATCGGTATTTATCAAACCTAACGTTTAATATTTACCTACTACCTAATGTTTAGTTCCTATTGTGACTTCGGCCATCCTTCATTCTTGGTTTCGAAGAGTGTTGACCGATACTTTTTTTTTTATTAGGTATGACCTCTGAATTCAATTTCCGTCTTTGATTTCGATTATTTTGTTGTCAATTGTTCAATATTTGTATTTAAAAAAAAATCACTATTTGCACACCGCTGAATATAGTGCGACTTAGTGTCTACCACTTCCTGAGTTTCTACAAGTCATAATGGATTATAAAATCTAAAAAATTTGAATGATTCCCTGTGGCTCAGTTGGTAGAGCATTTTAAAATTTCATCTCTAAATTACACCCGAGATTGTCAGAAAATGACGTCATTCCAATACATTGGTATTGTTTGCAGGACCTGGGCAGCGCAGACTTGTCTCGCGAGAAGGTGTACCTGGTGTGCTACGTGGTGCGCGTGGGCGCGATGGAGAGCCGCGACGTGGACCACCGGCGCACGGAGCACCGGCGCAGCTCGGCGGTCCGGGAGCGGCGGCCCGGCGCGCAAGACAACATGCGCAGGCCGTTTGGCGTCGCCGCCATGGACATCACGCCGTACATCTGCGGCAAGCTCGACAGCAACGAGGAGAAACACCACTTCATTCCGTTCCTACAGTACGCTCGGCTCGTGCATTAGTTTGCATTCAGCACTCTGTTATACAATCACTTTTGTTCATTCAGCCGTAATAATTAATTATGTCTGGGGGCCTATTCTATAACGAAAACGAAATCATTCCGGCATAGAATCATTTCTGATCAATGTTATCCTTATGGCTGTGAAATGATTCCAGGCCGGAAGGATTTCGTTTTCATTAATTAATAAGCCCCCCTGACAGAATAAAATTTTTCATATATTTATGAATTGGCACTTTTAATTGTAATTTTTTTAGAATTTGCAAGACGGAAATTTTCCATTTTGAGCTAGATTGAGATATTTAAAAAAGTTAGCAGGATTATGTGAGATAACATTTGAGATCAAGAATATTTAAGTGAGATCACACCTTTTTTGTACCTAAAGAATTTTGTGGTAAAAAAATCTGGAAAAAAAATACCATTTGGTCATTTGGGCTTTTTTCTTTATACCTATAACAATACACATCATATTTATGATAGTGATAGGTACATGGAGATACAAAGAAAGTTAGTTGTAGTCCTGTAAAAATATCAAAACATTGGAAATCTCCATGGCATAATGATTAAGAAATTGTACCCTACGAACAAAATGGAGTTTAATCTCTTGAATGACATTAGCGTGAAGCAGGACTTTCAGAACATAGCTCACTATTGGAACATAAACAACTACAATATAATATAATCTTGTGGTTTGTTTCAGCTGTGAGAAGGACAACATGGAGGGCACGTTGAAGCGGATTCTCTCCAAGGACATTCCGGCCAGAGAGTTGAAAGGTCAAGGTCTTTGGGCGAGTCTGAAGCTCCTGCACGGTGATATCAAGCAGGTGAGTGGCTTTTATTCCGACAAACTTTACAGAGCTGGCTTTTGCTGGCTTTTTTCTTGTAGGTACCTGTTTTTATGCCTAGTTAGAGATTAATCTGTAACCTTACAGAATTTAAATATTAAAAGTTACTTTTTTTTTTTATTTTTATTTTTTATTTAGAAACACACATAAATAATACACTGTATACAGTCACTAGACCACGAAACACCTAGGAGGTGTTTGTCCGTGGTATTATACACAAAAATATAAATTGGTAAATAATAACATTAACATAGTATAACAAATAAAATACACAATCGGAAGAAACAATCTATCATGATATTGATACTAATTACTAACAAACACATAATAAATCCTGAACAGAGGAAGAAAAATCAAACATATCAAATGAGAAAAATCATGGTAACTTATAATAATAATAATACTAAATAAGAGGCAACACATCAGCTACTCCAAGGAACTTAATAACCAATTTTTGATTTCATATTTAATTTTCTGATAATTTCTTAACTTTTTTAAATCTGTTGGTATTTTATTAAAAATTGCTGGAACCACATACCTTAAAGCTCTTTTGCCGTACTTATTATTAAATTGTGGAACGGAATAATTGTAGAGGCTATGTCTAGTATTAATTTCATGGTCTATATCTAATTTATAAGTTGAATCAAAATAATATTTTATAATAAATCTATATTCGAATAAAACTTCGACGGGAAAGAAATTACAATAGCGATACATAGAAACTAAATCGTGCTCACACTGTTCTCTGAAATGGCTGGGTACTATAAATTTAATCATTTTATTTTGAAGCGCTCTAATAGAATTTAAATTTGATTGTGAAGTGTTACCCCAAGCCAGTATACCATAAGAAATTATTGATTCGGCCAAGGCAAAATACACCATTCTTTGGAGATTATGAGGCAATATGTTTTTTAGAGTAAATAATTTCAAAGCACATGATCTTAGTCTACCACACAGAGATAAAATATAAGGTTGCCAAGAAAATTTGTGATCTACTAATAATCCTAAATATTTATAATTTTGGACAAAGTCAATTTTAGAGGTACAGCCAATACACTCTGAAACTGGACTCATTTGATGTAAACAATCATATGTATGATAAATAATATTAGCATTTATAAATTGATCTTTATTATATGGTGAACGAATATGCAATATTTTGGTCTTGTCAGCATTAATTACTAAATTTTGATCGTGAGTAAATTTTAGTATACTTGTGAAAGCTTGTTGCAAGGACTCCGCAGCTACTTCAAACGAACGATGGGAAGAGATTAGTATTGTGTCATCAGCATACATATAGGTTTGACAATTTAACACGTGGTTTGACATCTCATTTACATAGATTAAATACAACCCATAAAAAACACTTCGTGTAAAAATACCAGCCAAGTCTCTTCAACTAAAAAAAAATATGAAATCTAAAAATTCTGCACTGAAAAGTAGTGATATCAAAAAATTAGCCAAGTCAAAACTTTATTTGAAAATCAAAAAATACTTGGCGCATCGTGTACTTAAATAGCTTGGAAGTATAAGCCAATTATAAATTATACATGAAATATACATAGTATACCTATAATGCCCTAAAAAAAACGATGCGCCAAGTATTTTTTGATTTTCAAATAAAGTTTTGACTTGGCTAATTTTTTGATATCACTACTTTTCAGTGCAGAATTTTTAGATTTCATATTTTTTTTTAGTTGAAGAGACTTGGCAGGTATTTTTACACGAAGTGTTTTTTATGGGGATATCACTCCTTTTTTTAGTTTATTCTACTTGTGACACATATGAAATGAACAATTACTAAATTCTTTTAAAAAATCATCACCCTTTACAATTTCGTTACCACTAATGAATAGCAGCGTATGGTCCTAAATAATTGCTTTAAATGATCTTTCACGAAGAATAGCAAAGGTTTCATTCCAATCAGTCAACCCAGTTCCGAGATATAGAAACACTTCGGTTTTCAAAATGGCTGCTGAACTTTCTGCAATGCCACATAGAATTTATTTCTATAAATGATGTGTATCATTTTAAGCTTTCTGAATATGTATTTATTGTATAGGAGGGAATTATAATAATTTATACATTTGAATGACGTCATTTCCGGTCTCATAAATAGGAAAATTCTATTTGTACTGTTCATATTCCATAGAGATGGCCATCCGAATCGTTTGGCGCTAGTTTCATACCGATTTGTCTACCAGTTTTTGAGATATGACGTTACTTCCGGTTTAAAAATGGCGGCTGAAATCTCTGAGCCCTTGAAGTATATTTGAAACATGATTATAATTTTATAAGCTGTCTCAAATAGTATATTTATTGCATCAAAATAAAAATTTGTGAGATCATTTAAATGTGTGACGTCATTTCCGGTTTAGGTATGAGAAACTGCAAATATTATTGATGATAATACATAAAGTTGACCGTCTAAATTGTTTTGCGCTGGTTTCGTTGAAATCTATTTAGCCGTTATTGAGATATGATGTCACTTCCGGTTTCAAAATGGCGGCTTCCGGTTGGTTTTATAACAAGTCACATGAGACGTCAAAAGTACATACGTTACATAAATATCAAAATAATCGGATCAATCTTTGTTGCCAAAAAGCCAATCGATGTATTTCAAATTTCATTACGTCATTTCCGGTTTCTTTAACATAATGTTTAGTCTTTTGCTACTTATCATGCATATAGATGACCGTCTGGATCGTTTGGCGCAATTTTCGTTCCAATCGGTCCAGCCGTTGACGAGATATGACGTCACTTCCGGTTTCAAAATGGCGGCATAAAACCAGTTATAGCAAAAGGCACCTCAGACGCCAAAAGTGCATATGTGGTAAAAATTTTAAATCAATCGGTTCAGCCGTTTATGCTGTGGCCTGTTTACCATATTTTAGCTCCACCCTACTACTACTGAGATTATTATTATGAAAACCGCCCTAAAACACTGTTTTCACGGCCCTCTAGCGCGCAAAGAGCGTAACCTATTGTTCCCAAATTTGGTATATGTTGTAGGGTGGGCCATAGCTCGAAATTAAGATATATCGCAACAATGTGAGATTTTCCAATTTTAAGATCCAGTAGGCCGAAAATGCCACTTTGATGCTTACAGTAAAAGTGGGTTTGCTCCAGCCTTTTTAAATGAGTGTGTGCGCGCGCCGTACGACTTGGCTGGCGTGGAGCGACCGCTCCACTAGATATCGGTCCCAAAATCGACCCCTGAGGTACTCCAGATTCAATTTCCTTAACACTGCTGTAAGTATCTCCGACTCGAACGAAAATTTTCCTATTTTCTAGATACTTTAAAAACCATCCTAACAGAGGACCTCTTATACCAACTTTCTCCAGTGCAATTAATAATTTAGCGTGGTTCAAAGTATCGAACGCTTTAGAAAAATCTATAAACAGTACCAACACATGCATTAAGATTTAATCTTGTATTTACATAATCCGAGAACAGTGCCAACAAGTCCCCCGTACTCTTACCTTTTTGGAAACCGAATTGAACAGAAGTAATAATATTAAATTTTATCAAGTAGTCGGATAGTTTCATAGCTATACATTTTTCCACAATTTTATTAATAATAGGCAACAGTGCAATAGGTCTATAATTACTGAACGACATGTGGTCACCTTTCTTATAAATTGGCCTGACAATAGAGATTTTTAACTTATCAGGCACAAAGCTAGCTTTTACGGACATGTTTACAAATTTTGCTAATAATGGACTGATATCTTTTGAAACGATTTGTATATCCTTCACCCTTATTTTATCTAACCCCGGTTGTTTATTGACATCCATGTCACTTATAACCTTCATTATTTCTTTCGAAGAAATTTGAGGCATGTACATTGATTGCATAACTGAGTCACCAACATTTACCGAAGTTATCAATTGACAATCGTGCCTGATGTCTTTAATTTCATCAATAAATGATTTAGCGAACCTATTTACAATAACGTCGTCTGACAATTTTGAACCCAAATAATTTTTAATGACTTGATCCACTGAGTTTTTCTTTTTTTTACCAATAATTTCATTAATCGCTTGCCACATCGCCTTTGTATTATTCTTCGCTCTTTCTAATTCATTTTTATAGAACAAGATTTTAGCATTTTCTATCTTTAGGTTAACATCTCTCCTGCATTTCTTATATTCATTGTGATAAAATAATCTCATGGTATTCTTGCAATTTCGCCATTTCCTAAATAGCAAGTCCCTGTTACGTAATAAATCCATTAGTTCTACTGTCATGCAAGGCTTGCGTGGTATTTTCCTGGTGCTGAAAGATTTAAAGGTTGCAGATTTATAGCACTCTTGAAATCTTACTTCAATCTGATTATACAACTCACTACAGTTATCAATCCCGGACAAAAGTTGTACTTCCTAACGTAGGTACTTCCTAACTACTTGTAAAATATTGTGAAGCGTGATTGGGATTGGAATTGTGAAAAACTCCCTGCGGGGCAACAATTGAAGGGCAGCTCCAAAATAAAATACAAATAATCAAAATAAACTTGTCATTCAATTTATTATCTTCAATGTTATATTTGATATTTTCCTCATTTGCGGCTCCCATTTTTACATAATTTAGTGATTTTGGGTAAATTGGCTCTTTGCCCAAAGTAGGTTGCCGACCCCTGCCCTAGAGGTCAGCAGAGAGAGAGAGAGAAAGCTAAGGACATGACATGTGTGCAGGTGAGAGAGGAGAACCCCCACCTGGTGCTCGGCAACGTGGCCGTGGCTCGGAAGATGGGATTCCCCGAGGTCATCCTCCCCGGCGACGTGCGCAACGACCTCTACTTGACCCTCGTGGCCGGGGAGTTCTCCAAGGGCAGCAAGTCCACCGACAAGAACGTCGAGGTAACCGTCGCCGTGTGCAACGAGAAGGGACAGACCATTCCGGTGAGTGTTGCCGTGGTTACTTCGTATCTCGAGTTAAGCATCCTTATTTGAAGCAGACTGGACCATTTACTCTTTTCATCGTTTCATTTTAATCATAACGATGTGAATTGATGGTCAAATACTTCTTTTTGTAAAAGTTGAATGATCTTAAAATTACAAATTTTCAAAGCATTCACCATATTATCTCATTGGAAATATGTGCAAATGTAGGCTACCTACGTAGAGAACTTATGTAACAAATGATGGGAAATTCTCATAGTTTTACGAATTAACCACTCAGGAATTGTTCTTTTTCTTCTACCTTAGTACAAACTAGGTAATTAAAATATGTTAATTAGTGAGTGAACTTTGTCTGAAACTTGATTACTGTGGAACGAACATCATTCTCTCAAATTGTTTTTCAGTTTGGTTTTCACATTTGTAAGTTTTTTCATGGCTTCTCTCAGTCTAGAGGCAAATGCTGAGAACACTCCATACTATAAGGCCACCACTGCTTCCTTCCCACCATCTTCATCTTCATCATAATCAGTCATCTGTCATGATTAGCCTAGCTGCAGAACAGTGCTACGTTGAACACTGACACATGGAAGTAAGAGCGGTGGATGTTGCAGGGCGTGATCTACCTGGGGGGCGGCGTGGAACCGCTCAACGAATACCACTCGGTCATCTACTACCACGAGGACAAGCCGCGCTGGTGCGAGACTTTCAAGGTACGTCCTTGAACAGACCTTCCACAGACAGACCGGACAGATATGGACAATTACAGAACATCTATTCATATTAGTAAATTGCTCAAGGATTGTGATTCTACATTTTCGATTGCTATCGGAATCACAATATGTATAAAGCTTAGCAAATCTCATTGCCAGCGGATTTGCTTACCGTTTTGCAGTTTTAGAATCGGGCCTCAGTTGCATTCAATGCATATTCTACGTTTTATTTTTTTATTTTTTATTTATTTATTTCACAGCTTAGGAGTACAGAGTAGTACGGAAATAAGAATACATAGGAAAATAAAATACAATTATGTATCAGGAAAGTGTAGATGTATTACAAGGATCATATAATTAAACCTAGCTAGTGTATGGAACTACGTTTTAGGTAAATGTGTGTACACATTTAAAATATAAAATATGTTTCAGCTCACATCTTTGTGACTGAAAATCAATGCTCCGGTACCTAAGCCAGTGCCATTACTTAGATTTATGTGGTCACATGCACTGAACAAGGATATATTCACAGTTATTGTTTGTGATTGTGCTGCATTTGATTTCAATGTTGTTGTACACAGTCTTGACTGAGCGGATCCTTTCTCAGGTGGCCATTCCTATTGAAGAGTTCAAAGCGGCTCATCTGAAGTTCACCTACAAACACCGGTCGAGCAATGAGAGCAAAGACAAGACGGAGAAGCCGTTCGCGATGTCCTTCGTCAAGCTGATGCAGGCCAACGGCACGACGCTCAACGATACGCAACACGAGTTACTAGTCTATAAGGTATGTGCATTCATTGCTTTACACCACAACCTTCATGTCCGTTAGCTGTCTGCAATCGAGAGGTTTTCATTAGGTCTGTTCTTTAACGCTGCCAAAACCTGCCTCAAACTGCTGCAAGCTACACGTCATCAGGATGATGTGTAGAATGTGGCAGGTTTTGGCAGTTTGTGGCAGATTTGGCTGAGTAAACGAACACTATTGTTGCAAAGGTACTACACTTACTTGACAATTGCAGTCAGCTACCAGGACAAAGAGAAGTCAAGAAGACTTTATAAGTTTATACTCGACTTGAAATGTATGCGGACCACAGTCCAACATTCATAGGATACCATATAGTGTACACCCACATTCAGAAGTTTTTACCAGATTCAAATACATTAGTAACATGTGAATATGTCAACACCTATTGTTGATTTTTAGTGGGAAATTAAATAAAAATTTATCTTAGTCGATTAAAAGGCCTGGGTAAGCGAACGGGAATCGCACTGTTCTTCAAAGTATATTTTTTAATTTTCTTCCTACTACAGAATTTTAAAAAATCAGGTAGTAGCAACCCATAAACAGCCTAATAGACTCCACACACTGGAGTACTTCATGACACCTGGTACGACCTCAAAGTGTTTAAATACAATTTTTCGATAAATATTGTATAAATAAAAAGGCCAAGATGGCGGCATAATGTAGTACACCTTTTGTATTGATCCTACTAAAGTTAAGTGTTTGAGCTAAAATAAATAGTTAAGAGCAGTGTGAGTAGCAAGTGTGTGTAAAATAGAAATTTTGAAGTGTTATATTAGAGAAAGGCAGTGATTAAACCTGCAGCTATGGATGATTTTCAAGGATTTCAAGGAAAAGCGGAAGTTAGGTTAGGGTTGAGTTTGGATGCGTCCAGCACAGAGGACCTACTGGGTTTTGAAGAAGAATCGTATCAAACTGACGCTATAGAAATTCTTCAGTCAATCATTAATAATGAGAAGACAAAAGGAGAAGAAGAAGAAGGAGTAGAAGAAGATGTTAGAGCCTTGAGAAGATGTCTCAAGGAGTTAAAGAAGGAAGTGGATGCGCTGAAAGAGAGTGATGAGGAATGGAGGGACCTTTGGGCAAATAAATTAATATGGGAATGGGACTTAGAAGATAGTGTCCAGTGTCTACGACGGACAGTAGACAATCTTCAAAAGGAAAACGCGTTCCTATATAATGAATTGCAGAAGTGTAAAGAAGTGTCACAAGGGAATGAAGGCAGCGGCAGCAGTGACATCAGCGAGCCGCATGAACAGGGCAGCGGCAGCAGCAACATCAGCGAGCCCAATGAACAGGACAGCGGCAGCAGTGACATCAGCGAGCCACATGAACAGGACAGCGGCAGCAGCAACATCAGCAAGACCAATGAACAGGGCAGCGGCAGCAGCAACATCAGCGAGCCCAATGAACAGGGCAGCGGCAGCAGCGAGCCACATGAACAGGACAGCGGCAGCAGCAACATCAGCGAGCCACATGAACAGGGCAGCGGCAGCAGCGACATCAGCGAGCCACATGAACAAGACAGCGGCAACAGCGACATCAGCGAGCCACATGAACAGGGCAACGGCAGCAGCGACATAAGCGAAATAACTGGGGTCAGGCAAAAGAACATTGGGATGGTTGGGATAGATAGGGAGAGAGTACAAGAAGAGGAGATGCCAGAGAACCGTCAGCAAGGACCAGGTATGTCACAGACAATCCTAATGGGAGATGTGAGGGGAAGGCAAGCCGGAGAGTTTTGCAAGGGAAATGGAAACAGAGCCAAAACAGACCGAGGAATTAGAATAGTTGAAATGGCACGAAGGATGAAAGAAGGATATTATGGCAAGAACACCGAGAATGCCACCATTATGTTGAAAGTGGGGAACAAGGAAGTACGAGAGGGAAGGAACAAAGAGGAAATAATGAAAGACATTGGTGACCTAGTGGCGGAAACGAAAACAGCATATGGACGAGAAACCAGGGTGGTAGTGTGCAGCCTAGAGAGTGTGGCAGGTGGTTGCCTAAATGAGAGGCTGCAACAAGTGGTGGCAACAGAAGCCGGGGAGTTTCTAAATGTACCCTTCGTACCAGGGTACATGAAAGACATTATAAAATGGGAGTACGAGGCAGGGAGAGTGTTGCGAGAGTGCTGGGGACTTGGAGGAAAATCAGTGCGGAGTGTTAATAAGAGAGAAACGGGTTTTCGGACAAGGTGGGTGTGGAACGGAGTGAGGTAGCAAGGGCAAGACGGGTTTCTATGGAGACAAGCAATGAAGAGAACTGTGTAAATAATGGTACCAGAAGCAATAGCGCAAGAGGACGGAACTTAATGAAAAGACACAAGTGTTGTAAAGGAGAAACAATGCAAGTGGGGACACTCAATATAGTTACACTAACAGGGAAATTGGAAGAGATAGTGGACATGATGGAGGAGAGAAAGATAGACCTGCTGGGGCTAAGTGAAACAAAGTGGAGGGGAAAGGGGGAGAAGAGGCTCAGAGGGGACTACAAGTTGATATGGTCGGGAGGGGAAGAGGGAAGAAATGGAGTGGGTTTTGTGGTAAGCCCCCGTTACGCTGGTGACATCCTGGATGTAAATGCCGTGAATGACAGGATGATCGGAATCAGTATCGTAATAGGAAGCAGCGTGCGGCACCTGATACAGGTGTATGCACCTCAGTCTGGAAGATCTACCGAAGAAAAAGACATTTTCTGGGTTGAACTAGATGAGATGGTGCAAGCAAAGGAGGTATGGGTGATGGGGGATTTTAATGCCATGGTAGGAGAGGAGCGGAAGGACTGCGAAGAGGTAATGGGACCACATGGCTGGGGTAAAAGAAACACTGAAGGAGTGAAGATGTTAGAGTGGTGTGCAAGAACCTCAATGAAAATCACAAACACATGGTTTATGAAAAGAAGAGCTCAGAAGATAACGAGATATGGATATGGAGCTGATAATCAGAGATGGGAATCAGTTATAGACTACATATGTGTCAGCAGAGATATGGGGAGACTGGTGAGAGATGTGGAGGTGCTACCATCAGTCGCACTAGGCAGCGACCATCGATTGCTGGTGGCAAAGGTAGAAATAGAGCGACGAAAGAGGACCGTAACGGAAGTCAAAGCACCCAGGATAAAGGTATGGAAGTTGCAACAGAAAGAAGTCGGGGAAGAGTTCAGAAGAGAGATAGCAGAGAGGGCACCAGAGGGAGCATTAGGTGGAGTGGATGAAGAATGGTGTGCATTTAAAGCAGCTCTAGTGGACATAGCTGAAAAGACCTGTGGGAGAGCTGGAGGAAAAAAGAGAAGGAAAGAAACACCATGGTGGAATGAAAGGGTGAGAGAGGCAGTGAGGAGGAAAAAGGAGGCATGGAGAAGGAAGGAAGAGTCCCATACGGAAGAAAACATCAGGGACTACGGGGAAAGCAAGAGAATTGTAAAGATGATAGTAGAGGAGGAGAAGAAAATATCAATGCAAGAGTTTGCAAACAGGTTGGAGACAGACTTTGATGGAAATAAGAGACTGCTGTACAGTCTTATCAAGGCGAAACGACATACGGGGGAGACTCAAACCATAATGAAGAAGGAGGATGGTGGTTTCACAAACAGACCGGAGGAGATAAAAACAATGTGGAAAGAGTACTTTAAGGAGCTACTTCAGGGAGAGGCAGTACAAAGGAAAGACAGAGAGACAAACCGAAGAATGGCAGAGGAAAGCGAGGGGGTTGCGGGTGAAATACCAGGACAGATGGAAGTGAAAGAAATGCTAAAGAAGATGAAGAATGGAAAAGCCCCAGGAATGGACGAAGTCAGTGTCGAGATGCTGAAAGCGTCAGGGCAGAAGGGAATTGAGTGGCTCTGCCGGGTAATTCAAGCAGCATGGACCCAGTGTGATGTCCCAGAAGATTGGGGGAAGGGAATACTTATTCCTATCTTTAAGAAAGGGGACAGAAAGCGATGCTGCAACTACAGGGGAGTAACCTTGATGTGCCAAACAGCTAAATTGTATGAAAAGATCATCGAAAGGAGGGTGGCTGAGAGTATTGAGAGTAAACTAAGAGAAGAACAATACGGTTTTAGAAGAGGACGGTCAACGATTGACCTCATCTTTGCAGTGAGACAAATCATGGAAGACCGATGGGAGAAAGGGAACGGGATGAGAATGATATTTCTGGACCTGGTAAAGGCGTACGACAGAATGCCAAGAGAAGAAGTGTGGCGGTGCCTAGAGAAGAAGGGTGTGGACAGTGGAGTGATACAAAGAATCCAAAGTATGTATAAGAAGAACAGTAGTTGCGTGCAGACGGGAGTGGGAAAAACGGACTGGTTCGAAGTGAGGGAGGGACTGAAGCAAGGGAGTGTATTGTCACCAACATTATTTACAGTAGTAATGGATGAGATGCTGAGAGAGGTTGAGCCGGAGGACCAAGAGGACACCCGCACACTCATATATGCAGACGACGTTCTTGTGTGGGCAGAGACCGAGGAAGAGTTGCAAGAGAAACTCAACAGGTGGGAAGAAGTGACAGCAAAATATGGACTAGAAATCAGTAGAGAAAAAAGCGAAACCATGGTTATGGAAAGGCAACAGAAGACACGGTGCCGGATGCAGATGCGAGGAGAGGAACTTACGGAAAAAGACGAGTTTAAATATCTAGGTAGTGTATTGGCAAAGGATGGAAAGGTGGACAGGGAGATCGAGAGGAGGGTGAGAGCAGCAGAAGTGTTTTACCAGAGTGTAAGGAAGCTACTATGGAATGAAGATGTACCACAGAGGTGTAAGATATTACTGTACAAAACCTACTTTGTACCAATCTTAATATATGCAGCAGTAACTTGGCCAATGGGAGGGAAAGAAGAAATGAAGATGCAGGCTGCAGAAATGAAGTTCCTGAGAAGTGTGGCAGGAGTGACGAAGATGGACAAGGTGAGGAGTGCAAAGATTAGAAAAGACCTAGAAGTGGAATCTCTTAGATTTAAACTTGGAAAAGAGAGGCTAAGATGGTACGGACATATGAAGAGGATGGGAAAAGAGAGGATACCATGTAGAGAGGCAGAGCGTGCAGCCATGGGTGTCAGAAGAAAGGCAGGAAGACCTAGAACCAAATGGATCAACGGAATAGAGGCAGCTGCAGAAGAAAGAGGAGAGTGTTGGGGAGTAATTACAACAGAGAAGTGGTGGGAAGACAGAGAGAGATGGAGGGAGCTGGTGGAAAGAGAGGAGGCTGAAGAACTGGAAGAAGAGATTGAAGAAGTGTGGAGTGTCAGACTTGGCAAGTCGGCTCTGAGAACACAAGTGCCCTAGAACATTGGTGGGATCATCCCACCCCCTGACCCGACAATAGTTGGAAGCAGGGTCGCGATATATTATTATTGTATATAACACTTAGAGATGGTATCAGAGGTCATAAAGTACTCTAGTGTGTGGCAATATTTAGTATTTTAGGCTGTAATGGGTCACTACTATCTGATTTTTAAAAAAAATCTGTTAGTGTGAAGACAAATGTCAAAAAACCGCTCTGACGAATCGTTCAATTCCCATTCGCTTACCCAGGCCTCTTAAATAAACACCAATATGAAGAGCCAGTCGAATGTTTGGGTATGTATTTTATTGCCCGTCGGAAGTATTGTGTCGGGAGCAGGAGTCAGATTGTCTGCGCGGAAGCGGAGATGTCGGGAGCATCAATGTCGGAGTAAGTGCCGGCTTCCAGCTTGTGGTAGAAGCAGAATACCACGTACATCAAGTACATGTGGATCACTGCAACCAACACGACAATCATCAAGTACATGTGGACCACTGCAAGCAACACAACAACTTACTTCAGCACCTACAAGAATACGCTCTGTATGATAGGTACATCAATGTGTCTTTGATTTGACCGAGCGCTTGTATCACCTTAAATGCAACAAAACGATCTGAATCTGCCCGAACTCACTGTACTCCACGATGTTGAAGAGGAGAAACGGTATGATCATTCCGGTGAGATATCTGCCGTCCAAGAGAGCGACGAGGTACGGCACGGAGACCGCGGCGACGTGGACGTTGGCGTAGAAGACGCTGTAGACGAGGAACAGCATCAGCATGCCGAGCTCAGACAGCTGGACCTCGGTGTTGCTCGTTACCATCGGCTCGTTGACGGGCGGCGGCCGACGTCCGTGCTGGACAGTTAGGAGAGTGCATCGTTACTTACTACTCAGTGCAATGAGATGATTCATTTCAGCCTGTAATGAACAACAAAAATGTCAACAGTTTCAGTACATGCTTAAATTGTGAAAGTTGAAGAAAGTTAGCGAATACCAAAATTATCTAGTTGTCCTATATTCAATGGCTGCCCGGTAAGAGAAATAGGTACTCTCTCTTTATATTGAGACTGACAATTATTAATTTTGGCAGTTTAGAGCAGCGGAGCGGTCGCCAAACTTTTGGACCTTACGGACCACTTGGCTATTTTATATCTCGCGGACCACTCGGGCGCATAAAATACGGACTATGACAGGAAATACGATTGCTTAGGGGGGTCTGGGGGAGGGCCCCCCAGCAGCAAGCAGGTTTGGGGCACTTGGCCCCAGAAAATTTTTGTTTTCATAAATTAATTTGGTGCATTTCTATGCGATTTCTAGACAACTTTTATTCCAAGAAATGGCGTTTAAAATGACTCTATTTAAAAAATATTTGGAAACTAATATTTTTTTCATAATTGATAGAGATACCTAGTGAATACACAAATATTTTGGAAAAAGCTTGCATTGAAAGTTAAATAAACTTAAAATTCCAAATTTCTCTGCAGACCACCAAAATTTCCTCGCTGACCACCGTTTAGCGACCGCTGGTTTAGAGGGTGATCCTACCTCTTAATCACCTTTTTAAGGTGGCAAATACCACCTTAACTATACCTATCAAATTTCTGTAGTATTAGAGAACTGCCACTAATTTATTAGTGTAAATAATTACGTTCATACATTTTTCTATTAGCATAATAATAATATTCTAAGTTGCCCAAACCTGTAAATAAGTTGTAAGAATTACTTACGCCATCGTGAAATACGGCGCTGAACATGAACGAGGATATGACTCCGATACCGATTGTGCTGACCATGTAGTAGACGATCAGCCAGTCCGGACACATCGCTACGGAAGAGTTCGATGTTCAGTCGTGACATCCATACTTATTACTGATCAGAAGTCTATTGAGATTAAAGTACTAACACTGTAAACTTATTGAAAAGGGTAAGGTTCCAGGACGCGCACAGTACTTCTTAGTGTTTTTTGAGTTGCGTCTTTGCACAAGTAAAATGATATAAAATTAAGCGCCTGTTCACTAAACTCGAAACGCAACTGACTAGGTAACTAAGCTACTCTGCTCACTACTCGGCAATGCCACGCGCTGATGTCAGTGGTGAAGTCCTAGAAGAAGAAGTTTGACGAGTTGAAGCTTGAAGTTGAAGTTTGAGTTGAAGCATGAAAACGTAACTTACACATCCGCGGAGGGGGGGGGGGGGGGGGGGCAAGCTGGCAGTTTAAAAAAAAATGTTTGTTGTTATTCGAATTTTCGAGCAAAGGGGGCACACTCTAGTGTGAGAAAATATAAGTGCTCTATCGGCATCGTTTTCGTATCGTCCGCCTTTTGTTATTGATCTTATCAATGTCATTTTGATCAGAAAGGCAGTTTTTATTATCTTCGGAAATGAACCACAATTATGGTAAGGAATCTGGTGGAAATGATGAAATGAAGTAATATCAAAGTAATAACGTAAACAACACAACTCACAAGTTATTACACCTTCACTGACATTTCATTCCGCCATGACGCCATGACACCAAACAACGTAAACAAACCAATGTGCGTTACTGCGCAGTGTCATGGTGGTTATAGCGGCCTGGAAAGTGCTGCCATCTGGTCAGCCCGAAAACGCGAATAATGATGATTTTACGTATTTGGGACTGAGCTGTGAGTTGATTTGATTTCAGATAATGGAACCATTTAGTATACATATTGCCAATTTCAAATCTAGTGGAGCGGTCGCTCCACTCAGCCAAGTCTTACCGTACACTCACAGTCACTCAACATACCGTAAATGCCTATATAAACTGAGGAGCAGACCAACTACTTTTACTGTAAGCAACAACATAGCATTTTCGGCCTACTGGATCTCAACAATGGAAAATCTCTCATTGTTGTGAAATGTCTTAATTTTGAGCTATGGCCCACCTAACAACATATACATCACGCGACAACAACCAGTCATGCCGTTTACGACCTAGAGGGCAGTGAAAATCGTGAAATTACACCGCTTTCATCTGCTTCTTCTTCTTCTTCTTCTTCTTCATATGATTCCCGAAAAAGTTGCTATCACCGCCACAGCCTAAACGGCTGAACCGATCAACCTGAAATTTTTACCACATATGCACTTTTGGCGTCTGATGATACCTTGCCTCTTCTAAATTTTTTGTGCCGCCATTTTTAAACAGGAAGTGACGTCATATATAAAAAACAGCTGGACCGATTAGAACGAAATTAGCGCCATTCGATTTAGATGGTCATCTATATGAAGTGTGATACTAAAAAACATTATTTTCTTATTTTCTAAACCGGAAGTGACGTCATAAATTCACAATATTTAGCTTATTTCATCAAATTATACTTTAAATACACATATAATTAGCTTACATTGTAACATAGACAATACAAAATAATTATAATTTCAATACAGTGTTCTCGGTCGCCATTCCTGAAACCGGAAGTGACGTCATATATCGAAAACACCTGTACCGATTGCCACTGAACTAGCTCCTGTCTATGCATTCTGCAATCTTTTTGAAAAATCAATTGGGATAAATGAATATACAAATAAACGGTACCGGAAATGGCGGCAGGAACCACAAAATGAATCCGGAAGTGACGTCATATATTGAAAACGGCATGACCGATTTGACGGAAATTAGCGCTAAAGAATTCAGAAGGTCATTCATGAAGTATCAACTAGATAGAACTAGATTGTTTTCTTATTACCTATACCGGAAATGACGTCATGAATATGCTAAATGACGCCATTAATATGCTAAATAACACTAAATTCCCCAATCTATACTTTTAAATAGATATTTAGTAAACATACATTGTGAATAATTATAAATTCAAGATTGCGGTGTACTCGGCCGCCATTTGCAAAAACCGGAAGTGACGTCATATATCGAAAACAGCTGTATCGATTGTAACCAAATTTTGGAATTGTGTAGGACTAATAATTATGAATTCAAGACGACATTATTTTTGGCCGCCATTGTTTAAACCGGAAGTGACGTCATAAACGGATGTACCGATTGCAACTAAATTATGTAATTATGTAGGACTTATATTTTTGAATTAAAGACGACATTATTTTCGACCGCCATTGTTAAAACCGGAAGTGACGTCATATATCGAAAACGGCTGTACCGATTGCAACTAAATTATGTAATTATGTAGGACTTATATTTTTGAATTAAAGACGACATTATTTTTCGACCGCCATTGTTAAAACCGAAAATGACGCCATATGTCGAAAACGGCTGTACCGATTGCAACTAAATTATCTAATTATGTTAAACTTATAATTATGAATTCAAGACAACATTATTTCTGGCCGCCATATTTAAAACAGGAAGTGACGTCATTTATAGAAAACAGATGTACCGATTGCAACTAAATTATGTAATTATATAGCCCTTATATTTATGGATTCAAGATGACATTATTTTCGGCCGCTATTTCAAAACCGGAAGTGACGTCATATATCGAAAACAACTGCCGAGATTGCAGCTTAATTATGCAATTATGTTGCACTTTTATGAATTCAAGGCGGCAGTATTATTGAGCGCCATTTTTTAAACTGGAAGTGAAGTCAGATATCGAAAACGTCTGGACAGATTGTAACGAAACTTAGACTATTCTTCTTGGATAATCATTTTAAGCTTGTACCAAATGCAACTTTTCTTACTAACCAAATCGGTTGAGGCGTATTTTTTTAAAGAAATTAGTCCTTGGTAGGACATGTGCTACAAGCTGTATGAATAAACTAACAAAAGAAGTGATATCCCAGAAAAAAACACTCCGTGTAAAAAAGGCAGCCAAGTCTCTTTACTTTAAAAAAATTCAACACCGAAAAGGAGTGATATCAAAAAAGAAGCCAAGTCAATGACATTTCCAAATATTTAATCGTATCTTTGAAATAAAAGTATAAACACCGAGAAATACTTTACAAAAGGACTTGGCGCATCGTTTTTTTAAAGACATTTTTCTATTCATAAGCATATGCCATTTATATACAACCGTCATTTAGAATTTTTAGAATAATAGGGACACATCTTTCAATTACATATTATACATACCTACTGTAAAATATTTTCTATTTGAATATATACGCTATGAAACTTGTTGCCTATGTTTTCTATAAATACACAATAGTTATCTTCGTAATATTGTTTCGTGGTCAACATAATTAAGTCTCATGCGTTAAACCTTCTCAACATGAAATACATTTCTATTAATCCGCATTTTATAACAATACATTTCACAAAGTACACAGAGACGGCACATGGAATTTCTTTAAATTTTTTAACTTTATACACTTGACACTTCAAAAATATATAATAGTGTTCCATAGATAGTTAGTAATTATTTTACAACGTTTCATGATTTCCCTCAATCAAGATCAAATTATGAAAACATACCCTTCTAATATCACCATATTAACAGTGCTATAAAAATATAAATGAGCCCACTTCTAATTGTTATTTAATTCTTCCCACTTTATATTACCTATCTATTACAGCATGAAATCTTTCTTCTATCGCCATTGACAAAACTATAAAATAGCCATTACTAAAAGTAGCTTGATTCATAGATACTGGCTCTAAAAAAAAGAGGAAAATGTACCTAATTGTAAATTTCTTTCCACTTATAGGATAGGCTTATGAATATGCTTATGCTTATGATATGCTATGAATATTCATATGCATATTCATATGCTTATGAATAGAAAAATGTCTTTAAAAAAACGATGCGCCAAGTCCTTTTGTAAAATATTTCTAGGTGTTTATACTTTTATTTCAAAGATACGATTAAATATTTGGAAATGTCATTGACTTGGCTTCTTTTTTGATATCACTCCTTTTCGGTGTTGAATTTTTTTAAAGTAAAGAGACTTGGCTGCCTTTTTTACACGGATATGATTTTCTTGAGTTTTCATGATTCCATGTTTCATTCAATGCATCGAGTTAAGAGGGCTTGGTAGTGAGCGTGGCCTTGACAAGTTTTTTAATCGATTTTTTTATCAATATCTTTTTCCAGTGTAATTGTTAACAAAATAGGGCTATGGACGTGAATTCAGAACAGTTCAATGAAAATAATTTCATAGTTTGGAATAAGTTATTAGTTTTATTTTGTCCAACAGGTGTTTAGAACCCGAAAATTTAGTAATTTTCTGGTAATATTTTAGTAATAAAAATATTTTTTTCTTAATTTTTTAGTAATAATCAATTAAAAAACTCTTCAAGGTCAAACTCGCTACCCTGCCGTCTTAAACTTATGGGTTCAATGAATGCAACCGTGCATCCCCGAATCTGTACTTTATGACCTCTGGTATGAATTAACTGTTAAATACAAAATTAATCGTTTAAAAGTATTGAATACTTTGAACTTTGAGGTTTTGCCAGAGATTGTAATACTTCAGCGACTGTCATTATAGTGTAGAGAGGTTGACTTGTGTCAACCGAGGACACAACTTAAAAGTCAACACTGAAGAACTGCGCACATCCCGTATGAAAAACCCTTTACTCGAGTTAAAACCAGTAAGTTGAGCGAGGTATAACTGGATGAAGAGATGGGTTGTATCTACCGATGTAAGTCTCCAGTTCTAGGGAGTCATTTGATGCATCTTTCTCCACTTCAGCAAGTAATACAGCGCGTACCATTACGATGGTATACACTAATGCCAATTTCAGAGCAGTCGCTATCTGTGGACAAGAGTTCAATTAAATGAAGCTTTGTGGTGAGTGTGGCCTTGAAGAGTTTTTTAATCAATTTTTATCAATATCTTTTACCAATGTAGGTAATTGCTAATAAAATAATGCTTTGTACGAGACTTCTGAACTGTTTAATGAAAATAATTTTATAGTTTAGAATGGGTTATTAGTTTTATTTTGTCCTACAGACGTTTAGTGCCTGAAAATTAGTAAAAATATGACACCATTCCAAGCTATGAAATTATTTTCATTGAACTGTTCTGAAGACTCTTACAAAGCCTTATTTGATTATCAATTACATTTGTAAAAGATATTGATAAAAATCGTTTAAAAAACTCTTCAAGGTCAAACTCACAACTCGGTCGTCTTTAGAGATGACGGGCATTCCGTAGGGAATATTCAGGCAGCCTAGATGAAATTCCTCGTTGAAGACGGAGAAACAAAGGAAGAAACTGGGTGTTGAGAGCCTCTGCTAAGATTTGAAGAGAAACGCTGGTAGAGGAATGTATCCCAACAGAATACCTGTAGAGAATTTGAAAGAGTGAGGGCGCAGAATGTAGAAGGGGTGACCTATAGCAAAGTGGGAGGAGAGAGGGAGAGGTAAGAGAGACGCACCATCAAGTACAGAGCGGTGTAGAGAGTAGCGTCGCGCAGAGTGATCCTCCAGCAGCACTTGTTGAGAATGCACATCGGCAACGGAGGTTATGTAGCGAGGGACACATAACAAGATGCTGCCTAGCGACAGATCACACCTCATAATGTCATTTCATTGCCACAATCTCTTATTGTTACGACAGAGTGTCACTGGCTCGAGTTGTTACAATACATGAAATTGTTACCACTTCATAAGTTATGATTTAATGAAAAATCATAATAATATCATAATATCATTATAATATCATAATATCATTGAGCGAGCGTCTCCTTTCGGCTCATTTGGCACGGACCTCTGTTTTTTTTTTTTTTCTGTTGGGTGAGGCTGTACAGGTCCGAGTTTTTTTTCTATCGATCTGAAATTTTGCACACATTTAGAGACAACCTTTTCTGTTTGCAGGCCCCAAATATTTTTAAAATCCATTCATTGGTTAAAATTGAAATAAACATCTCCTGATAGGTTGAAAAATGAAAATGGTCTTCGATAAATCTGATCAAATTCATATTTTGGCTATACAGGTCAGAGTTTTTCTTTGATCGAGCTGAAATTTTGCACACATGTAAAACCAACCTTCTCTGTTTGCAGACCATAATTTTTTTGAAATCCATTAATTGGTTAAAATTTAAATAAATATCTCCTGATAGGCTGAAAAATGAAAACGGTCTTCGATAATTCAGATCAAACTCATATTTTGCATGATCATTAAGACCAACATTGTCTCTTATTTTACAAAATTTCATCCCAATCAGTTAAGAACGTATGAACTTATTAACATTTTTAATATCTGTCAGTAATGAAGTATCAAAATGAATGTTTTCCAGTTTCAATTGGATTGAATCTGATTTGTTTTATTTTAACCAGGGTTCTTAGATGCTTAGATGTTATTTTCAAGTTTCAATGAAAAGCATAATAATATGTTGTGTTGATTGAGTGATCATATTTCAATTCAATATGGATGTATATGTTTTCTGTGCTTGTGTACGCATTTCCGGTTCGAGAATTTGCTCGTCCCCGTGCTCGCTCACCAACGCGTTACACTGAGCGTTTTCCTAGTAATATCATAATGGCGTGAGACTTCATGATATCATAACTTTGAGATATGACTCCACAACATAATTGAGAATTGTGACCCAGTTCTTTATGACTTGCATAAAATATTTTCTTTAAAAAGAAGGTTTTTAAGATTAGCAGAACAACGCTATTGACGCTGCCAGTCTTCATTATCACAACTGTGGCAGAGGGATAGGCTTCCCTCTGCGGGATAGATATCATACACACACACGCAGTCCTTCCAAGTTTATTTTCAGTTTAGTCTTTACAGGGACAGAGTTTTAATGAATCAAAGAGTAAACGTACATTTCAAGTTCAATCACTGTAGTATACACTGGAATTCAATGCAACTTCTAGCGTTACCTCATAAGTGATAAATGAGATTTTTACTTTCTTACTCAATAATTAAAAAACATTTAGTGTGAAGAAGAAACTAAAGGAAAATTGGAAGAACGACAGGAATTCCGTTACCTGACCCAGTAGTATTTAACATAACTGTTGAATGATATTGTTTATAAATAACGGCACTGATGTTTGTCACCAGCTGGAGCACAAGAAGCTGGCGGAGAACGAGGCCGGCTACATGGACCTGCCGGCCACGCGCATGGACAGCCGAGACGGCAAGGTCACCGTGGCCGGCATGTCGCTCAGCAGCAAGGACAGTCTCACCATCAGCACCAACGTCTGCTCAACCAAGCTCACACAGAACGGTGAGTAACAGTCAAGTCTGTACAGCACTCGAGTGGCAGAAATGAAAACTATTCGTTCTTCAAATCCACTGTCAAGCCATACACGATTTTGAATACAATTTTAATGACTGTAAAATATCTGTAATGATGATATTTATAATATTATTAAATTGTTTTTAATAGATATCGGATGGCAATTTAATAAATGGCTTGATTGTCCATCTCAAAGTTTTAATACTCTTACGTGGAACTGCGTTTATATGAATCAAGTACAGCTCACTGCCAAGAAGAATAGGAAACATACTGGCTCTTGGCAAGAGTGGGCTCCTTTTTCCCACTGTTGGCAAGAACATTAATTCAAGACAATTGTTAACAACACACCACGTAGGTACCTACTAGGGATGTTGTGGGGAAAACAGAAAGGGATCTGGATATGATACAAGTAGGTACAAAACAGAGGAATGTGTGTTATATTAAGATGGAGTAAATATAGTGAATAGTTAGAGACATTTTAATAAATAAAGCACTCTGAAGTTGGCACAAAACATTTCTGAATGTTAGAGAAGTACTGATTCTGTCCTGTTCTTGTGATTGCTATGAGTTTGATCCGATGTTTCAGTGAAACTGCTGGGTCTTCTGAACTGGTCTTCTGATCCCGCGCACATCAAGGAGAGTCTCCTGGCGCTGATGTTTGTCGACGGAGAGGAAGTGGTCAAGTTTCTGCAGGACGTTCTCGACGCGCTCTTCAACATACTCATGTACAACTCCGAGACCGACAAGTACGACAACATGGTCTTCGAGTGTCTGGTGCGTACTCGTTGCGTGTGGCAGATGTCAGACATCTTCAGTTATGTCATTCCGACATTAAATGCTCTCTCAATGTTGATGATGTTCAATCCCAAACAACCTACACTTCAGCAATTAAAATGAAACCGTTAGTTCTATCCAGAATCGTTAACTTTTTTAAATTATATTCATGCACCAATTTGTTACCTACCTACTAGGGATGTCGGCGGGTCTAAAAATCAGGAATCGGGTACCCGTCATAAATACTCGGGTCGGAATCGGGTAATTGAACCCCCCCTAAAAAAAAATAATAATTTTTTTTTTTTTTTTTTTTTTTTTTTTTTGGTGGAGGCTGGCTAGGTACGGAGGTAGGGGTTTAGGTTAATATACACGTGGCACTTAGCTGCGTGAGAGGAGAAAATGACCCTCTCTCAGGGCCATCTGTGTGCTTGTCCTTGAAAAGAATTTGAGAAAACAGGACAGGACATAATAACATTCTTTGATAACTAACAACTTCAATCATAGTTGTTCAGAAAAGGCTCAGAAAAGGATAGTCAGAGCTATGACTTTTAATCACTCTAGAGTTTCATGTAGGCCTCTTTTTAAAGAGCTGAAGATCTTGCCTTTACCAGCTTTATATATACAAGCTACATGCATGTTTGTATACGAGAATATGGACATTTTCCCCACTGGCAGAGATAACATCTACAACACGAGAAGCGCCAACAACATCAAGACCTCGTACTGCAGGCTGGCGGCGACGTCCAAGGGTGTGTGTCAGGCGGGAAGAAGATTTTTTAATTTTCTTCCAGCATCTTTTAAAAGCTCTACAAGCCGTTTGAACTTTAAGAGGTCTCTTGGCGAGCTGTTACTTTTACAGCCAACTTACAGCAATGATGAATATTTTAATCTTGATTTTACTGCAACTGATTTTAGCCTGTGACTATACACATTTGTGATTTTGTGTGTGTGACTGTTTCCTATCTGAAATGTTTTTATAACTGAATCATTATTTTAATTAATAATCTCATGTATCTCATGTTTGACTATGTTTTCACATTATGTAATGTAATGTATACAAACAGCTCAATAATAAATAAATAAATAAATAAATAAATAAATAAATAAATAAGAAAACACGAATTTGTGCACCTTTCTACCCAGGACTCAACTTTTTTACTGTGCTACAGTGTGATTGAAAAAAAAATACAGACGCATTTTTCCCATGCTTCCTACTCCCGACACATGATTTCACCCCTCCTTCCCCATTCCTCTCTCACCCCCCAGAGTAAGCAAGGTAGTTGAGCTTCCCCATAAGACGCAGCTGGTAGCAAATGTGCGTAAACAAATGTCTTTCAGCTAGACTCTAAAAAAAAAAAAAAAATTTTTTTTTTTTTTTTTTTTTTTTTTTGGTACCCGTGATTACTATTTATTACCCGAGTAATTGATTACCCGGAACCGCCCGGGTACCCGGGTACCCGCCGACATCCCTACTACCTACTTCATCTGTGTATTGATGTTTTGTAAGTCAGCTACAAAAATCTCTTGTGACAATTTGCTCATTTGGTTTTGGAATAATCATTCTCTGATATCAAGAATCAAGAATATTTCATTTATTATGATTAAATCAACATATGTAGTTGCAATTTTGTTTGCCTTACATTAAACCTTTCAATAATTACCATGTAATACAATCGATGTAATCATAATCGTCAGCACCTATAATATTGTGTTTGTTGTGATTTCAGATACACATCATCCAGTTGGTCTCCAACCAGAAGTACCAGCATTTCCAGCCGGTGCTCGACCTGTACATCCAAGAGAGCTTCAGCGCTACGTTGGCGTACAAGTAAGTGCTCATTCCTCTGTCCATTGTTGCCCTCGGGGGTCTGAGCAGCAATATTCATAGCTTTATGTCAAATGAAATATATGTATTGGTTGGAACCAAGAAAGATGGGAGGATATCAAAAATTACTTATCAATAAGTTGTACTGGATGCTTTTGACGGATTTTCTGTGTTAGGTATAATTTATAAAGATTTATTTTAAATTATTAATAATGCAGTATTTTTCTGTTTTAAATTTAAAAACTGCAATGCTTCAGCTGCGCTTAATCTTATTGGTCTTTATCTTGCTCCAATTAAATTAAAATAAGAATATACCACAATATTTCTTCATAATTAGTAATAGGTTTACCTACTGGTTTCTGAATGCCACTCTGAATGCATCAGTCACAAACTCCTTTCTTCATTCGTGTTACTCAAGCTGTCATTAGTGTCAAGTCGACTGAGAAACACTCAGCGACCGACAAGCTTGACGTTGATGTCTCGTGTCATGTTGCAGCAAACTGATAGCGGTGTTGAAGACGCACATCGACAACGCCAACGTCGAGTGCCAGAGCAAAGAGAACAACAACATCCTGCTGAAGAGCATGAAGAGTCTGCAGTACATTGTGCGCTTCATCGTGCGCTCGCGCCTGCTCTTCTCCGAGTGAGTAAAAAAAATAATTTGAATTATTGTCTCAATTTGGATCCTATTGGAACCCTTATGGAACTGGAATCGGAACCCATATTCATTTGGGTTCCGGACTCTGAATCTTATGGACGGAATCCAGTAGACTCTGGACATTCTATTCATAGTTTGCACGTGATGTCATATCATTGTTGCCTGCCACCATCTTGATGGCACGTAGAATAGCTGTGATTATCTGCTTTTTTGATGATATTTTATAATTAATGGGTACCTGGGAAATTGTATAGGTTCCGGAGATATCTTGAGTACGAAGAGGAATCACTCACATAAGAAAAATACATCGTTTTACCTCAATAAAGTTATAATCTGACTCGTCAACGTGCCAACGTAATGTCCGTCCTCAGGTGGAAAATTCAATAATTTTGCATTGCTGACAAAAGAAGTTTATGCAAACTATGAATTGAGCATGAGGCTGTCGGTGTCTGATTGTGCTCTGTCTCGCAGACTGAACGAGGGCAAGGGTCGACAACAGTTCGAGGCGAGTCTGAAGCAGCTGATCCACAGCTTCATCGCTCTCATGTGCTACACGTCCAAGAGCACGCTGACCGTGCAGGGAGCGTGCTTGAAGTATCTGCCGACCACGATCCCCGACATCCTCGCCGTGTTCGCGTCCACGCAGCTCAGGTACGTGTCTCACACCTCACAGCGGTTTAGTGCTAAGTGCTACGTTGTTTTGACATAGCCCTCACCTACTGACAACTACATATACCCAATAGCTCAGAGATGGCAACAAAATTGTTAGGGCTGTGCGAGATTGAAATTTTTCATGTCGAGCGAGATCGAGATTATTTCATAAAAGTCGAGCGAGATTGAGAGAGATATTTTACCTTCGAGATCGAGAATATTCGAGCAAGATTATACTTTTTTAAAAATATTTTTTTTTTGGTGGAAGAGAAACACAATGCAAATTGTCCAGCCACACAAGAATAACATTTGATAAGTATGCAGAACTGTCTGCTTTATATATAAAACAATACCAATCAAATTTATGGACGATACAAAGAAAGTTAGCACGCGTAGTCCTGTAAAAATAACAAAAATTGGAAATCTTGATGGCTCTTAATTGATATGCTCGAGACTTGAAAATTCGAGATGGTAATTTGAACAAACGATCGAGATCGAGATGGAGTTTCATATTCGAGATTCGAGAACTTTTGAGACTTGCACAGCCCTAAAAATTGTGTAAGAGTAAGCGGGAATACTTCAATAAAACTGTATTTGTTGACATCAGTCATGGCAGTTAATATCAAGAAAGTCCTTCTCACTCTGAGTTGAAGATCTAAGCAACTGTTTCGTGTGTTTGTCACCGCAGCACCCTGCTGATGGAGCTGATCACTAAAGTGCCGGTGGGCCGCCTGACCAATCAGAAGCTGGTGACTGTGAACGACATCGTGCACAGCCAGCTGTTCCTGTGTCCCGACTGTCGCGCCATCATCCTGCCCGTCGTGCTCACCAAGATCAAGGAACATCTGGAGCAGGGCGACGAGGTAACAATCATCTGCCACGTGCCATGGGGCTTACAGATGTTCTGGCATCCATACGGTCGCTGGACACTGTTTATTTTATTTTATATTAGATCACCACTTGCCCTTGAAGAGGATTTGGCAGGAAAAAGCTTTATTTTAAAAAATACAAATAATTTTGCTGATTTCTGCACATTTATGCTGTGGTAAACACTCAGTTACAGTCCTCCCAAATTGTAAATTAACTTTTCTAAATGTTTGTTTTAAAAAGTAATTAAATTTTCCACTCACATCTCCATTCAAAACGCTATTATTACCCCGTTACTTACATTGTTTGTTTGAATAATTTTATAGGGAAGCATTACCTAATTCCATTTGGTAAACAACATTTTTACATACAAGTAAAGTATCTAGTGGAGCGGTCGCTCCACCCAGCCAAGTCGTACTATACACTCACACTCACTCAACATACCGTAAATGCCTAATAAACTGAGGAGCAGACGAAACACTTTTACTGTAAGCAACAACATGGCATTTTCGGCCTACTGGATCTCAAAATTGGGAAATCTCACATTGTTGCGAAATAACTTAATTTCGAGCAACATATACCTGACACATACCTGACAACATATACCAAATTTGGGAACAATACGTTATGCCGTTTGGGTGCTAGAGGGCCGTGAAAACAGTGAAATTACACCCCTTTTAAAAGCTATATGATGATGATGATTCAGATATCAGGAAACGTTGCTATCACCGCCACAGCCTAAACGGCTGAACCGATCAACCTGAAATTTTTACCACATATGCACTTTTGGCGTCTGATGATACCTTGCCTCTTGTGATTTTTTGTGCCGCCATTTTTAAACCGGAAGTGACGTCATATCTCAAAAACGTCTGGACCGATTAGAACGAAATTAGCGCCATTCGATTTAGACGGTCATCTATATGAAGTATCAATAAAAAAATTATCATTTTCTTATTTTCTGAACCGGAAGTGACGTCATAAATACGCAATATTTAACTTATTTCAACAAATTATACTTAAAATACATACATAAGTAACTTACATTGTAACATAGACAATACAAATTATAAATTCAAGGAGGCAGTGTTCTCGGCCGCCATTCCTGAAACCGGAAGTGACGTAATATATCTAAAACGCCTGTACCGTTTGCAACTGAACTAGCTCCTGCGTATTCATTCTGCAACTTTTTTTGAAACTCAATTGTGAAAAATGAATAAACAAATTAACGGTACCGGAAATGGCGGCAGGAACCACTAAATGAAACCGGTAGTGACGTCATATATTACATACGGCAAGACCGATTTTACGGAAATATAGGGATTATGAATTCAGATGGTCGTTCATAAAGTATCAACTAGATTGTTTTCCTATTACCTATACCGGAAATGACGTCATAAATATGCTAAATGACGTCATAAATATGATAATTGACACAAAATTCACCACTTTATACTTTTAAATAGATATTTAGTAAACCTACTTTGTAAATAATTATAAATTCAAGGTTGCAGTGTTCTCGGCCGCCATTTTTAAAACCGGAAGTGACGTCATATATTGAAAACAGCTGTACCGATTGCAACCAAATTTTGGAAATGTGTAGGACTAATAATTATGAATTGAAGACGACATTATTTTCGGCCGCCATTGTTAAAACCGGAAGTGACGTCATATATCGAAAACGGCTGTACCGATTGCAACCAAATTTTGGAAATATGGAGGACTAATAATTATGAATGAAATACGACATTATTTTCGGCCGCCATTGTTAAAACCGGAAGTGACGTCATATATCGAAAACGGCTGTACCGATTGCAACCAAATTTTGGAAATATGTAGGAATTATAATTATGGATTAAAGGCGACATTATTTTTGGCCGCCATTGTTAAAACCGGAAGTAACGTCATATATCAAAAACGGCTGTACCGATAGCAACCAAATTTTGGAAATGTGTAGGACTTATAATTATGAATTAAAGACGACATTATTTTCGGCCGCCATTGTTAAAACCGGAAGTGACGTCATATGTCGAAATCGTCTGTACCGATTGCAACCAAATTTTGGAAATATGGAGGACTAAAAATTATGAATTAAAGACGACATTATTTTCGGCCGTCATTGTTAAAACCGGAAGGGACGTCATATATCGAAAACGTCTGTACCGATTGCAACCAAATTTTGGAAATATGTAGGACTTATAATTATGGATAAAAAGACGACATTATTTTCGGCCGCCATTGGTTAAACCGGAAGTGACGTCATATATCGAAATCGTCTGTACCGATTGCAACCAAATTGTGCAATTATGTAGGACTTATAATTATGAATTCAAGACGACATTATTTTCGGCCGCTATTTCAAAACCGGAAGTGACGTCATATATCGAAAACGGCTGGATCGATTATAACGAAACTTAAGCTATTCTTCTTGGATAATCATTTTCATCTTATACCAAACGCAACTTTTCTTAGTAAGCAAATCGGTTGAGGCGTATTTTTTTAAAGAAATTAGTCCCTGCTCGGACATGTGCTACAAGCTGTATGAATAAACTAACAAAAGAAGTGATATCCCAGAAAAAAACACTCCGTGTAAAAAAGGCAGCCAAGTCTCTTTACTTTAAAAAAATTCAACACCGAAAAGGAGTGATATCAAAAAAGGAGCCAAGTCAATGACATTTCCAAATATTTAATCGTATTTTTGAAATAAAAGAATAAACACCGAGAAATACTTTACAAAAGGACTTGGCGCATCGTTTTTTAAATTCATTTTTTGATTCATAAGTAGAGCCAGTTTTAAATGGTGATTTTATTTCTTAAAATTCGTTTTTAAAATCATCAATTTCGTTTTTTGTGTTTTTTCTGGAAGAGGGATTTCGCGATTTTGTGGTGATATTAAATTGGTTATAAAACACATTGTAATAGCCCCCAGAAACAATAATTTGATGAAAAACATGTATGCCACTTTGGAGGAGGGATTGGAATGGATTGGTCATGCACTATTAGCACTGAAATAGGCTTGTCTAGAATGGCGTCTTTAATGCTCTGTACTGTCTTTTCCCCAACCCACATTTTCTCTGTATAGATGATACATATTTAAAATTTCATGACGCAAAATGTATAGTTTGACAAGATATTTTCTTTCCAATCCAACAATTTTCAGTGCAGTAATTGTTCCAAAATATCCTTCTGTGTAAGTAGACTATTGATAAATAGTTGCAACTGGTTGAGGGTGGAAGGGGGGTTGGGAAAACCGGTCGACCTTGAACAGATGGGGGCGCAAAACAAAGCAGCCTGGAGGCATCATCAACTGGTTAGACTGGTCTGGTTCACTTTGAGGGTGGGTAGCAAAGTGTCTGGCGAGGGGGAGGGGGTCGAGTGAGTAGCACATGGAAAGAAACTGGTTTCATTTGTTGTTGTGTGACCTGTTAGGGGGATAAAAGCAGTAATTTTAATAGAAAACCTTTATTTCGTGGTCATTTCGCGGAAAATGTTGAATATCGCGATCAGGGTTGGATTTCGTTTTTTTTCGCGATGTAAAAATGGTAGATTTGGGATCTATACACAATGAAATGGATTTTAGTAGAAGAAAATAGTGCAATCAGAATAATTCGCGAATTCGCGCATCACCATTTAAAACTGGCTCTATTCATAAGCATATGCCATTGATATACAACCGTAATTTAGAATTTTTAGAATAATAGGGAAACATCTTTCAATTTCATATTATACATATACCTACTGTAAAATATTATCTATTAGAATATGTACGTACGCGATAAAACTTGTTGCCTATGTTTTCTATAAATACACAATAGTTAGTTATCTTCGTAATATTGTTTCGTGGTCAACATAATTAAGTCTCATGCGTTAAACCTTCTCATCATGAAATACATTTCTATTAATCCACATTTTATAACAAAACATTTCACAAAGTACATAGTCACATTGAATTTCTATTAAAAATTTTAACTTTATACACTTGACACTTCAAAAATATATAATAGTGTTCCAAAGACAGTTCGTAATTATTTGACAACGTTTCATGATTTCCTTCAGTCAAGATCAAAGTATGAAAAGATACCCTTCTAATATCACCATATTAACAGTGCTATAAGAATATGTATGAGCCCACTTCCAATTGTTATTTAATTCTTCCACCCTTATATTACTTATCTATTACAGCATGAAATCTTTCTACTATCGCCATTGACAAAACTATAAAATAGCCATTACTAAAAGTAGCTTGATTCATAGTTTCTGGCTCTAATAGAAAGAGGAAAATGTACCTACTTTAAATTTCTTTCCACTTTTAGTATTGAATGAGGTCTTTAAAAAAACGATGCGCCAAGTCCTTTTGTAAAGTATTTCTCGGTGTTTATTCTTTTATTTCAAAAATACGATTAAATATTTGGAAATGTCATTGACTTGGCTCCTTTTTTGATATCACTCCTTTTCGGTGTTGAATTTTTTTAAAGTAAAGAGACTTGGCTGCCTTTTTTACACGGAGTGTTTTTTTCTGGGATTATACCTACAAAAATTAAAGTGTACCTTTGTCCCACCATCATGAAGAATTCTGTTGTTGTTCTTATCAATTTACCTATTACAGATTTTTTTTTCATGATATTTAATGTTTATGATTTAAACATAGGTTAGGTAGGTACATTATTATATCTGTTCTCCAAAAGATGGTGAATAGAATCATCTACATAAGAAGGCTCTATTTTGTGGTATAGTTTTACTTTTACTCTTTTTAAGCTTTTCAGTTGTGAAAAGTGGGAAAAACAAAGCCAGCCGACTTCAATGTTAAGTTTTAAAAACTTATATATAAAACTACTTTTTCCAAGAAGTGGAGCCTTTGGTGTAGATTCCATTCACCTTCTCACAATGTTTTGTAAATGTTTGCAAGCTATGTCGAGCGCTTGATGTTTGCTAGTCTCCACTTGACAATACCTGAAGGAAAGTGTTGACAGCAAACATTGCAAGGCCTCAACGCTGAAGAAGCTGTGTGGTTGTACGAAGATGCCGACATAATGTTCAGCGTGTGTTCGGAGTCAGTCAATTAGGTACGGAGCCTGTCGAGGTTTATTACTTCATGTTGAATAAAGCTGACTTGACAATACGGCATTATGTGATCAGCTACAACCACGCAGATTGTTCAGTGATGTCTTGCCTCAGCTGCTAATGTGAAGTCTGCATGAGAAAATATGTTTACTAACTTAAATCTTTCAAATTACCAATTCAATCAATTCAATTCAATTCAAGGTCAATTCAATTACCGGAATGCTTATAGCAGACATTGTTTATGTTTTTGTATACATACTGGATTTTGATGTCTGCTTACTTTTGGCCATTCTTGTGCTTTACAAATATAACAAGTATAGTATACTTGTTATTTGTTTAGGTTCATTTAGAATCTCGATTGTTGTTTTTTACTGAAAAGACACAAAAATAATCAATATAATGGAAGAGTTCAAAAGATTTTTTAAATCGTAATTGTTTTGAAGGTCATAAGATTTAAGTTGCTTGCAACATTGCATGCAGTGTGCTAATACACACACCGCGTGCAGCGTTGCTGACGGCTGGCCGCAGACTGCCGGGCATGTTCGTGCATTGTGTTGCTTGTGTTTGTGTTGCTTGTGTTGTGTTCTTGCTTGCTACGAGCTCCTTGGCAATCCACGCATCTTGCGACAACGACCGAGATCAGGGCATGTTTATCTCACATTCAGCGGGAATCCACAAGAGTAGAATCAGACGATTTCTTGGTCAAGGCAAAGAATCTCATGCACCTGTTTATAAGGTATATTTCCCAGTAGTCTTGTCATGGTCAGCTTGAAATAGGTACAATGTAACTGGTAGCCTACGAATTGAAGAAATAAAGAAGTTTTTATGCAAGATAATATATTCCCGTAATCAACTAATCACCCATCAATGTCATTGAAGAATTAATCATTTGGTTCTATGAAAATTGAGGATGGGACTTCATTAAATTTCTTGATTACAGATTTTGATTCTTAATAAATTTAATTTTAAGTAATGTTCAGTAGGTATAGGTAGGTAGGTAGGTACCTTAAATACTTATTACCGAATTTGGTACTTGTTTGTATGACATATTTTTTTTGGTTGGTTTGGTATACTATTTTTGTATTTCACTAGGTATAATTACTAATTAATAATGGGAAAAACTGCAGCTATTTGACTGTCTTCAGACCGTAGTGTGAAGTTAGATACCAGACACCAAGCTGATTGTTGATTGGTTATTAAATTCAATCTAATGAACATGTACAACAGCATACCTAGTTCAGATTTTCAAAAAATCACAATCCTTCAAAACTGTATCATACTCAGAAGAGCGATTTGCTAGGAATTGGGTGAATCGGAAACATCCCATCTTCAATTAAAACCATGACCATATTTCATAATCAAATTCCTTCATAAATATCTGTGTCCCTACATTTTCATTTGGTTTTAAGTGGAGTTCCTCAAGGGGCGGGATCTAGGGAAAGAGCTTTATCCTTGCTACGAACTGTAAGATCAGCTGCAACTGTGATTGGGATTGGGCGTGTACTTTTATGTCGGGAGCACATCAAGTGTATTTATGTTATTGTTGGGTAAAGAAACAGTGTTTGTATTTGTTGAAATGTTGGTTCATAGGACATTTAAACTGCATCCGTTTAAACACTTCTTGTTCGGCAACTCTGCATTGTGCCAAATAGGTTTATCTTCTGAATAAGGTATGTTTCAAAAAAAAAATTACTCCGAAACATTTTTGTTTTGCATCACAAATGATTGATATCTGTCTAGTGTCTAGTACTTAGCTAGATCTCTACATTGCTTTATCTACAATATTTATATACTTTCATATTGACATACAAATGATTTTCAGCTAGATTGTCCAACAATTTCATTAGTAGGTGCAACATTTCATTGCTAGAACTAGAAAATAAATTTGCATTACGCATGATAAGTTACTCGACAATATGTGCACTTGTCAGGAACTTGCATTACATTAGCAACGTGACGTCTTTGCTTTGGGAAATGTGACTGCGGAGAAGTACGTTGTAAATACGTCCAGTCTCCCTAGTTGAGCATCTTGGGATGTGTGATCTGCGTTCTCGACTCTAGGGTTGTTTGTCGTCTGGTATCCGGGCCTGTGCGATGGCTTGAGCTTTGTGATTAGCTAGCTAGAAGCGGCGTATAGCGTTGTGTCAGAACGGAGCGTTGTGATTGGTCTAGGGACGAGTGTCTGAGATACGGAAGCAGTCCAAGTCGCACGCGAAGATTGCCAAGGTGCTCGGGGCGTCGCGGGAGAAGCTCGCGCCCTACCAGGGGCCGTCGGAGGAGGTAATGCACACTTCATTGTTCCCCGCCACTTCATGCCGTAGGCTTTGTGAACTACGCTTTACTAATCATTGTTTAACTGCACTTTAACCTGTATAAAATCTAACGTCCTTGTAACGGACTCACCCATTTTGTCATTTTTAAATATGAAATATGGTGAAATAAAATTTAATTATTCCATGAGAAGTATACAATTTGAAAATAAAAATCTTATTTGAAAAAACAAAGACATGACTGCATTCTGGTACTACCTATTGCGGTAAACAGAAATGGTAGTCAATAAGGAACACGTTTTCAATGCTCTGTTAAATCAGTAAAGTTTAACAGTTACTCAGTGGTCATTCTAGGACTGTCATTGGTTGTTGCCACAGTTGATTAGGACTCGATTACCATGTGGTAATCGAGTCCTAATCAACTGTTTAAATTTAGCAGAGCATTGACCCCTTGGCCCCTTGCCTTGGCCACTACCCGACCCAACTATGGAACCGGGCGAAGGATTATTATTGACTAACCATTCCTTAGAACTCCAGTATAATCTCTAATACCAGGAATAAACGTATAATAATAATTATCTTATATAGTATAAAAATTTGTTCCAATTTTAGTAACCATATTCATATTTTTACTATAATTTATTTTGATTCTGATTCATTTGAATGTACTGCCGAGGCGAGTGCCGCGTGCCCTGTATACGTGATTGCCATGTGTGTGTTGCGTGCGCGTGCAGATGGAGCTGTGTGTGAAAGTGTTGAGCGACGTGCTGGAGCTGTTGTTCCGCGCGGACGTGGGCCCCACGCTGCACGACGTAAGCGAGATCATGCTGCGCGTCCTGCGCACCGTCATCCAGACCACCATCGCCATGGACAGAGAGAACGCGCTCGTGGTGAGTCGCTCTCTCTCTCTCTCTCTCTCTCTCTCTATCTCTCTCTCTCTCTCTCTATCTCTCTCTCTCTCACTCCAATGTGTAATGCATGTAGAGTGCGCTGTAAATCATACATTTGTATTATTTACACAAAGTGAAAAATGAATTCTATCCATCACAATTCCAGTTCGTTGCTATTAAAAAGAAAATTAAATTAATTTGTTGAAATTTGCTAGATTTATATTTCCAATGAAAATATTTGATGAATCTAATAAGCCCGGGTCCATTTATTGTGCCAGTCTAATTAAGCAAACCCTCCCCTACATACTTTATTGTAAGTAAGAACATAAAGTTGGCTATGAATTTACACTCTAGAAGTCTCTGGTTCGATTCCCTCGGCTGAGGATTCTTCGCGTTTTCCTCAGTCGAGAGACAAATGTTTGGAAGGTTCCATACTAGTAGGCCACGACTGATTCCTTCCATCCTATTCATATTGAAGATAGTCGGATGTTTAATATCACTTAAAATGTGATATAAGTATATTTATTATTTTTGTGTATATTAGAGAGCAATCTAAATTTTTTTTTCAATAACATAGGCGCATGCAAATACTGAATAGTAAACTTGTCCTTGGTGAATTTTTATTTTACGTTGAAGAAATCATTCTTAAAATTGTGAACAATGCGCATTACTTAAATGTCTTCTATAGTACACACTAGGTTTGGTAGAAGTGAATGCTAATTGCTCGTTATAACTGATGATGACTGATTGTGTTGCGCAGGGCAACCTGGTGGCCGCGATGGTCTCCATCTTCCGCCAGATGACTGCGCACCACTTCGACACGTACATCCGCCACTTCGCCACCACGTCCGACCTGCTCGACTTCCTCATGGAGATCCTGCTGGTCTTCCGCGACCTGGTCTCCCGCCCGGTCTTCCCCAAGGACTGGTGCGACATGATCCTGCTGCAGAACAGGTGACTGACACGCGACATCGAGTCAACACGTGGCATTCATTTTGAAATACATTTGAGAAATGGAAACCATGACATCAGCTGAATCGTTATTTGTTATGATTTTATAAGTTTTATCAGTTTCTTCCATTCATTTTTAATTTTGGTTCTCTTGTATGCATCTTTTTCTTAATGATTTTCTAGCAATTTTTGAAACTCATTTACAATTAATGAAAATGAAATTTGAAAAGTACACTTCTGGTGGCATACAAGTGTATTGCTGTGCTATTAATTTTTTTATTCACTATATTTCTAGAACAGAACAATATTGATACCTACTAAAGTTGTAGTACTGAGTCAGCAATTACAGCGAATTACTAATACATTTTTTAAAAATTTGACCAGTAATGAAGAATTCAAGGTCAATAAACTGAAGAATGCCACACACTGGAGTAGGTATATTACAACTTCTGGTACTCCCTTAAACTCACTCCCTTAAATGTTTAATACGAAGATTTAATAATTATTATCGACCTATTTAACATTTTGAGGATGTATACCAGAGATTGTTACTACTCCATTATATAGCATTAGATAGTTTGATATGCTACATAAGCACACACATTTTAAAATCTTTTATGTGAGTATGACAAAAATAAAACACCTTGTAGAACCAAGTACGACCCGTCATCTTTCTCAGGCCTCATAATATCCGTCAACTTTCCTCCCTGGCCTCGACTTTTATTTCCGCTTGTCCGCTCCAGCGTGATCTTGAAGTCTCTCCGCTTCTTCTCGCACACGATCCGCGACTACTTCTCCTCGCCACTCGAGTCCCAGGCGTGGAACAACTTCTTCCACTGCGCGATCGCGTTCCTCACGCAGCCCGCGCTCCAGCTGGAGACGTTCTCGCCGGGCAAGCGCGCACGCATCGTCGCGCGCTACAAGGACATGCGCCGCGAGACTGGCTTTGAGATCAGGAGCATGTGGTTCAACCTCGGTGAGTACGATCTAGTCGGTGAAACACTAAGAGTGGAAGCATATGTACTAGTTCTAGTAGGTACTTGTACTTTTTTAGCTATCGCTAAGCTACACAATCAGAGAATGCCAGTATGCAAGGATTATTAAGCAAATCATTTCGTTTTCATAACTTTCCTTATTGCAGAATAAACTTTCTCCAAAACTATGTTATGAAGGTATTAGGTAACATTCATCTAAGTTAAATGTGGTTTGGGATTTTTTAAAGTGTTTTGTTGTTGATTTGGCAATGCCAGTGCTTGAACTATAGTTCTGTACGAGTGAAGGAGACATAAATAGAGTTTACATAAAGTGGCTACATTGCTTGGAAAATGTTTGCATTTTACACATTTTAGATTCAAAAGTCTAATTTAGATGCAAGAAAACAAGATTGTTCACGCTTGTTTGTCTGTAAGTTGAAGCTATGCACAGGTATAACTTCCCCCATTAATGGAGCATTTTGTGTGGATTCTGTTTCTACTACCTACAAGTACAAGTAAATTAATGTACTCACCAATTATAGATCTACAAGTTAGCTATTAGATGTCAATGGCCAGTTTGGTGTAATCTCTCCAGAAGATCTATTTATACTTCCTACTGCCTGATACGGTATGCTAGCTACTTGTGAATGATGTCATCAGAATTCCAACCACAAAGAATCCTTCAACGCAGCTGCGTCCTGTACATTGCCACTTCATTGCATTAACTCTTACTCACAGCTTAAAGGATGACAATCATCTGTGTGTTACAGACATCTTTAGAGAAACAACTCATCGAGTGTCAATTAAAATCTATTTTGTATATTTGTGTTGTCATTGTCAAGTCTGAATACAATGTTCACAACAAGTAAGATTTCAAAATGTATCATCAGGGAAATGTTCCATTCTTTCATGGCATTTGATATTCTATATTGCATTGTCGTGTTGTTTTGATTTTGTGAGGCGTTTAAAAATCATTCTAAAGGAATTTAGAATAACTTTCCTGCCTGAAGTCTTGATCTTTCTCAAGAAACTTAAACTTGAAAAGTTGACAACTAGGCCTTAGCCTTCAACTTTTTCAAGCTTAATGTAAAACTGTTTCAAATCCTGACTCACTCCCTCCTCCAGGCCAGTACAAGATGCAGTTTGTCCCGGGGCTGGTGGGCGCGTTCCTGGAGATGACGCTGATCCCGGAGACGGAGCTGCGTCGCGCGACCATCCCCATCTTCTTCGACATGATGCAGTGCGAGTTCTACTCGTCGCGCCTCATGAACGAGTCGTTCGGCGACACGAAGCGCGACTCGAGCCAGATCAAGGCGCACTTCAGGGAGTTCGAGCAGGAGATGATCGCCAAGCTCGACACGCTGGTGGAGGGGGGGAGGGGCGACGAGCACTACAAGGATCTGTTCCACTCCGTCATGAGCAACCTCTGTGAGAACCACGCCACCATGAGGGAGCAGGTAACATTGCAAATATATTGCGGCCCAAATGTCAACAAATCCAATCGCAAATTCTCAAATTCACTGTCGTTTTTACTAGATCCAAAAAAGTAATTAGTTATTACTAATTACTACCTACCCAATAAAATATTTGATATAGTTTAATGTTCATAAATAAACATGTATCAATGGATGTACTAAATAGCAAGAAGCTGCATCTAACATTTCCTAGATACCTATCTTAATTTAACTCCTAGTTTTCTTGTATATCAATCAAGTAGGTATGACTATGAAATATGATTTTTACTGAATCCCTCAGTCGGAAGGTCGTGGGTTCGAGTCCCACTCGAGGAAAATCTTTTCACATTGCAGTTGGTATTTATTAGGTATGACTATGTTTATTGCATCTGCCTGGTTACAATACATGTATAGACCAAGACCATTCATAGGTTAGGTACTTTCAGTTTATTAATTTGAATTCATTATTATTCTTAAAATGTGAGTCAGTTCTTATTTGTTCCACATGAGCATGTGGATTGAGCTGTGAATTATTCTTGTGAGGGCTGCCGCATGTTCAATGGCTGATGCTGACAATGAACTGCTCCAGGGTCGCAGATTCGTGAGCACGGTGACGAGGCTGATGGAGCGGCTGCTGGAGTACCGCTGCATCATCACCGACGAGAACAAGGAGAACCGCATGAGCTGCACAGTCAACCTGCTGGTCAGTCCCGTCACGATCCATCAGGAGTAGGGAACTGTGTACTGAGTTCGCTGCTGTCTTTCAGTTCTTAATTTCTATAATGTTGTAGTGCATATCTCTCATCAAAATATTCAAAGAAATAAATGGTAAATTAAATTATCCCATATGATGAAAGTTAAGCTAAAAATTTACAATTAAATATGATTGTATTCCCATCAGGGATTGAGGTTTAATAATAATTCAGAAGATTCAGTCAACGAGGCAAATGCTGGGAAGTTTCTCCTCCCGCCACCTATTTTTCATCAATCATTCAATCGCTTACAAATGTGTCAATATCAAATTCAGATCAGATTTCGGATTTTGGATGTCATTAATCTTAAGATAGTATCCACTATCCGGTAGACGCTGGGCACTTGCATTGATAAATCTGTGAATTCTATTGAGCATAGGCTGCAAGTATGTACAGTTGTACACCCAACAAAGATAAAACGGTATTCGAAAGAAACAGATTGCAGAAAATGATTTGATGGCATCATCTGATGAAGTCTATGCTAACATGTTATCTAGCTCTAGTTTATGAGCTCTGATTTAATTGATAATAACAAAGATTTATTTTCATGGAACCTGACAAGCTGCCAATTTGTTTTGTTCTAATATCGTTTTATGATTTGTTGAGTGTGCCTAACCTCTCGTTAAGTTTCCTATGAAACAGGTGAGCTTGTGCACGCTCTGACCCGTTGCTTGTCGTTGCCAGGAGTTCTACTCGGAGATCAACCGCAAGGAGATGTACATCCGCTACGTGAACAAGCTGTGCGACCTGCACCTCGACTGCGACGACTTCACCGAGGCCGCCTTCACGCTGCAGCTGCACAGCAACCTGTTGAGTTGGTCCGACCAGCGGCTCAGTCCGCTGCTCCGCTCCGACAAGTATCCCGCCTGTCAGACGCATCGCGAGCTCAAGGAGAAGCTCTACAAGCAGATGATTGAGGACCTCGACAAGGGAAAGGTGCGGCAAAACCTGTCTGTACTCATGCCAGAAGGACAGTTCTTGAGCTGTCTCGTTTTGAAACCGTTTACTGTTGAAGCCTTATTGTTAACTCAATTAACTTGGCCAGAACTTAACTTTGCAGACTGCCTGTTGTCTGCCATAATGCTCTCTTTCAATACTAAGTAGTTGTCTTGTGTCAATCTATATGTATTTTCAAAGGAATAACAACACAATTATCTGTGGTTAAATATTCTCTCCGTAATACCTTGCAGGGGCCATACCTAATTAATTTACCTAATAAGCAGTTGGCTGCAACAATACAATAAATTTGATAGGTAATGAAGTTTACCTTCACATAAATTATGCGACCCTCAAAGAGCCATTAATTTTTTAGCTCGGATATATTTGTGAAAATCGACTCATCATGATCATTATCCAAACAAGGATGGATGATCAATAAAATGGAAGACAGAATATCAAAAGAACTGGGTGAATTGAAAATGTACTGTAGGTATTTTACTTAGGCCGGGTAGGACCTACTCTGGATTAAGTTAACTCTCGATGATTAGTGGAAATTAGTGAATCTTATTGGCTATGGATTTCGCGCCAACTTGTTTCATTGGTTAACCCTCAAAAGTTAACTTAATCCAGAGTTGGTCTTACCCGGCCTTAGGGATCATTCCTCATCAGTTTCTAATCTCCTTGTTGCCTTGGTTTTGCAACAATGTGAAATGTCTTCTGGATTATAAGCCAGCTGTGTCATGCACCTGTGCAGATGTGGGAGTGCGCGATCCAGCTGTGCAAGGAGCTGGTGCACGAGTACGAGAGCGAGGTGTACGACTACGCGCAGCTGGGCGGCCTGCTGCAGCGCATGGCTCGGCTCTACGAGAAGATCATGACGCAGATCAGGCCCGAGCCCGAGTACTTCCGAGTGGCGTACTACGGCAGGGGCTTCCCGGCCTTCCTGCAGAACAAGGTCAGCGCTAACAGCAGTTTCACTTGCACACCATCCCTTTTTTACTGACATTTACGTAATTCTCAAGATATCGTCAGATTTCATCAATTTTAATTCCACTAACAGCAGTTTTTAAAGGTTGGAAATTAAAATAAATCATTTGTCCACATTCGGACCAATATTTCATGAGATTTTGCCTAGATTCAGACAAACAGTCAAAGACCTTTCACAAGTTACTGACATTTTATTCTTGTTATGATTTTTTTTCAATTTGTTTCATCGAGAGGTTAATTTTTACTGCTTCTTGATTCGGTCTGCAGAGAAGCAACTTTGAACCTGTCACACAGGGTGTTCTCCTAGTTTGAGTTTACGTTGTCGTAATGGCGCTTGTGATTGCAGGTGTTTGTGTACCGAGGCAAAGAGTACGAGCGGCTGAGTGACTTCTCCAGTCGGACGTTGAACCAGCTTCCCAACGCCGAGCTCATGAACAAGCTCACGCTGCCGGGCGAAGACGTCATGGAGTCTCCTCATCAGTGTATCCTTTCAATGCATCGGAACAAGGACAAATATGCACTTGGATTGAACAAGAGTTTACCTACTGAAGTACGAGAGTGCGTTAGGATGAGTGGTTATGTTTTTTAAAATCTTTAACAACTTGTTCTCAAGCTTTAAAAGATGAAAATTTTATTCAAAAGAACAGTGATTGTTGTTTATAACTTTGACATAAACTTGAATGACGCCCATTCAAATATTTGTCACAAAGATGTCTCCCCCACAAAAATAACAAAAGAAAACTATCATTCCTAATCCTTCTGAAAGACAGGCATGTATTAGACCAATTCAGAAAATATCTGGGTGGCTCTGGTTTCTAGATAAATTCACATGCAGTTTGGTTTCATATATCTATTAGTGTTTTTCAACAATGGGTTACAATATGAATACACACTTGGAAAATCATACTGCATGTGAAATTCATTAGAATCCAGAGCCATCCAGATAATTTCTGAATTGGTCTATTGCAGTGGAACCTCCTTAGTACGTTTCTTCTAAATACTTTTTCACCCTACTACGTTTTTCAAAGGTCCCCCAGCCCATAAGAACACATGTAAAATTGTTTCTATAGTACGTTTTTCACTTTATTCCGTTTTTATCCTGGTCCCTTCAAAAACGTACTAAAGAGGTTCCACTATTTGTATCATAAATTTCTATGCGATACAGAGCTCACTCGGTTCTGTGCAACATTTCACCTTTTAAACTGTTCCAAAACATTAACCAATTTTCCTTTGATGACGTCCCCAAGTTTCATTTTCGTTCCATTTAGGTACTTATTTCTATATCTGTCAAAGTGAAATCTGAGATATTCTTGTCATCATCTTCCATTCACTTCCTTGACTCCGCCTTAGTCGTTCAGATCAACAAGGTCGAGCCGATGATGAGCGAGCAGAAGCGGTTCAGCGGCAAGCCCATCAGCGACCAGATCCTCAAGTACCACCGCGTCAACGAGGTGCAGAAGTTCCGCTTCAACCGGCCGTATCACAAGCGGGACTCCAACGGGGGCTCGGAGAATGAGTTTGCGTCGCTGTGGCTGGAGCGGACGGTGCTCGTCACGTCGTACCCACTGCCGGGCATTCTGCGTTGGTTCCCGGTCACCGCGGCTAACACCTTCAATGTGAGCAGGTTTTCAAGAACAACTTTTCATTGCAGCTTGAACTAAGTCGTCACATCAAGCTGATTATACATTCAGTATTCTCTGATCAATCAACTTTTTACTTTTTAGTACAAAATTCATCTTTCTTATGTCTAACTTTTAAGTATATTAAATGTGCCCCGGATTTTATTGAATAAATCCCTTGGTTTCAGTAGCTATTTAATCCTTGAAGTGGCAATATCGAATTTTTCAAACTTAAATTTTTTGCATTGGGTTTATCCGCTCATTCTGTCAGTAGATAATTGTCAATTGACCTTGCAGCAGTAAATCTAAATGTTTAATGCTGCTTGAATATTTTAATTTATGTATAATTCCATCGATTTCATGTAGGTATTTTCCTTTTTTTAAGTTCATTACTACTTTTCATTCATTAGGTAAATTACATTGCTAGTATCTCTCCTGTACTTAATATTTTGATTGCCTTGAGTGTTTTTTTCTCCATTTTAGTAGTATACTATCTATATTGTTAGCCCATCATTCCTTTTCGAGCAATAAGTTATGAATGATATTTGTCCACCAGGTGTCTCCATTGACGAATGCTATCGAGACGATGGAAGCGTCGAACAAGTCCCTGCGCGACCTGATCGTGTCTCATCGGAACGACCCCACGCTGCAGTTGAATCCGCTCAGTCTGAAGATCAACGGCATCGTCGACGCCGCCGTCATGGGCGGAGTCACCAACTACGAGGAGGTGAGTTCGTCGTTGAAGACAATCGCATTTCAAACACAATACAATAGTTTGATTGTCTTTGATAAATCTATGTTTTATGAGGCAACGTGTGTACATGCTTTAGTTTTTTTAGTTTTGTCCTCGCATATAAGAACATTATGTATTTAATTTTTAAATAGTGAATGGATATTATGATTTGTGACTCTCAACAGCAGTTTTTCAAACTCTCGATTATACAATCAGTAGAGCCAGTTTTAAATGGTGATGCGCGAATTCGCGAATTGTTCTGATTGCACTATTTTCTTTTACTAAAATCCATTTCATTGTGTATAGATCCCAAATCTACCATTTTTACATCGCGAAAAAAAACGAAATCCAACTCTGATCGCGATATTCAACATTTTCCGCGAAATGACCACGAAATAAAGGTTTTCTATTAAAATTACTGCTTTTATCCCCCTAACAGGTCACACAACAACAAACGAAACCAGTTTCTTTCCATGTGCTACTCACTCAACCCCCTCCCCCTCGCCAGACACTTTGCTACCCACCCTCAAAGTGAACCAGACCAGTCTAACCAGTTGATGATGCCTCCAGGCTGCTTTGTTTTGCGCCCCCATCTGTTCAAGGTCGACCGGTTTTCCCAACCCCCCTTCCACCCTCAACCAGTCGCAACTATTTATCAATAGTCTACTTACACAGAAGGATATTTTGGAACAATTACTGCACTGAAAATTGTTGGATTGGGAAAGAAAATATCTTGTCAAACTATACATTTTGCGTCATGAAATTTTAAATACCTATGTATCATCTTTACAGAGAAAATGTGGGTTGGGGAAAAGACAATACAGAGCATTAAAGACGCCATTCTAGACAAGCCTATTTCAGTGCTAATAGTGCATGACCAATCCATTCCAATCCCTCCTCCAAAGTGGCATACATGTTTTTCATCAAATTATGGTTTCTGGGGGCTATTACAATGTGTTTTATAACCAATTTAATATCACCACAAAATCGCGAAATCCCTCTTCCAGAAAAAACACAAAAAACGAAATTGATGATTTTAAAAACGAATTTTAAGAAATAAAATCACCATTTAAAACTGGCTCTAAGTTGATTGAAGGGAAAACAATAAAACTCCATTTTAATGTACGCCATCGCCAGCTGCATTTTGTTTCCTACCAATCCTTATTTGAGTGTTTGTAAACTATGAGAATGTACCTATTCAAAAATTAAATTCAAATATTCATACAATTTCCTTTGGCATGCAATTTTTTTTAGATCGGCACCTCTATGTATTAATTTATGAACATGATGATAAAAGCTTTTCTTTGGACACAAATTCTGTATTTGTAATTTCGAGAAACCTCACTCTATTGCTACGGTAAGACCGTAAAGAGCGTATCTATCACGAGATCCGCCCGAGTGTAATGAATGTCATCTCCGCAGGCGTTCTTCACCGCGGAGTACCGCACCACACACATGGAGCAGTCGGAGCAGATCTCCAAGCTGGAGGACCTGATCGCCTGTCAGATCCCGCTGCTCGAGGTGGCCATCAGCATCCACAAGGTGAAGGCGCCGCCGTCGTTAGCGCCGCTCCAGCAGCACCAGGAGGAGTGCTTCGCCCGCATGCGCGCACACGTGCAGGCCAAGTACGGCAAGAAGGTACGTCCCCGTTGTGTGAGAGATCTCCAGTCGAATACGTGTACCGCAGAGGTAGAGGCCCGATGTCCATTTACTCAAGGCTATGTTGCACACTTTTGGAATCATTAATGCAGCTCTACCAATTGTCATTTGAGTGATGTCAACTGTAACACAGTAATTATATGATATCGTGGACGTTTTCAGAACCATCTTGTAATAGAATGGCAGTGGTGACGGTTTGTTCCGATGAAAGTCCGCCAGAAGATGAAGGTAGTAACACCTACGAAACGTCGCGAACGGCCCTTATCAGGGCTACCAGCACTTTCATCGGAACAAACCGTCACCACTGCCATGCTATTCTCTTATAATTGGTGTCACTATTAGAAAGAAGATTGGATAACGGCAGTATTATGTACTTGCTTGTTTTTTGAGCTCCAGAATCATTGAAATTTAGCAATAACAGTGAAATAATAACTCCACTATTAAACCTAAGAAATGGAGCTCATTTATGTTGATTCTCTTTCCCTTCATTGGTTGCGTCCAGGTAATTGGATACTAATTTTCTCCGCGTAGGTTACCATTCAGAAATATGCTAAGTATTGAAATAGCAAACCCGGGCACAGAATGTGAGAGTGAATGAATGAAGCGACCTTGTCATTGTGTTTCCCCCGCCTGTCGAGGGCTTGGACTTGAGCCGTGTGTTGTATGATCCAGACGTGTGACTTGCAAGTGGAGCCGGTGGTGATGCGCAGGGCTGCCAACCAAGCCAACATCGACCATCGCCTCTCCGAACTCAGCATGGCTTCGTCTGAGTAAGTCCGTTCTCTCATTAGTTGACATCTTCTACTAGCAGCGAGGTGGGAATAAAGTTTTAAGTTACATGCTACTTGCAGTTTTGCATACCCACCTACTGAAGTCTTCTTCATTCAATACATTACAGTTGGTGTACTGGAAATGATGCTACTGGGGTTTACTTCTACAAAATTCACCGTAACTTTAATGCCTCAAGCCCCTCAATATAATTTTAGAGTGGATTTCTGCCAAGGCCAACATTCCATATTATTCCAACTAGGAGCTTTTAGTGTAGATTATGAAACTTTCTATACCGTGTGCTGCTCTTTCATGCTTGTAGTCATTTACTTCTATTCAAAACCAAATCTGGATTTAGTTACTTTTAACCAGTTTTGTGTCCACTGTACATCAAAGTGCTATTTTATCTTTAAAATTATCACAACACAAAGTGATGCTAGTGTGTGCATACACATATCTAGCAATTGATTGGATTAGATTATTTATTCAAGTACTTTTTCTTTTTAAACATTTTTTTTAAAATTTTTAATGTTTGCTTTCTTAATTTTTTTCTGCTTTGTATACCTAATAAAGTTCATTCACGATTAGAATTGCAAGCCGTAATGGCGGCGTGTACTACCGTAGTCAAGTGAACGTATACCTAAACATGTAAATATCAATATAATAATCAAAAAATGTGTATAATACGGCTGTAGATAAAAATAAATCAATTTTATTGAATTTTTATAATATTTTACTACTACTAAAAATTGTGTATTTGACATTATTTATACAATTTCAATAATACAAAGAAGAAAGTCTTGCCATTAACAGGGCAGTGTTCAAGTGACTGACCAATGAACGACGTGATCGACTAAAACATCAGTGATATTCTTATCGTGAACAAACTTTAGTGTAATTAATCATTATATTCTCTCTGAAACTTTCTGTCTATCTTCCTGTGAGCTTGGTATTGGAGTGACACCTACTCTTGTAGCGAGCCGCGCGCTTGGGTCTTTTGTAACTTGATCTTTGCACGCTAGCGGTGGCAGTAGGTCGCGAGTGTCCAGCCTCACGCGGTCGCAGGTCGCCAACCTCAAGAACCTCGTCAATTTCAACAACTCGGGAACGCTGTCCAGGTGACTAACTCCTCTCAATATATGCCGTCGAGTCAGGACTGAGGCGGCTGGGTAGTGAGCGCTTGGTTAAACCCATTTATATCTATCAGTGGCAAATCTACTTGTTCTTGAAATAAGGCTTGATGCTCAGTGGTAAGAATTGTTCCATCCAAGTAATATTTTTATCTTCCTTTTATTCTACGTAGGTTTAACTTTATTGTGATATTAAAATTAAAATTTTGTACATTATTTCAGCCTAAACAGATGTAAAAGACAAACAAAAAATACTATAATTTACATTGTTCAATTTGTGGATTATTTGGGGAACAATTATTTGCTAACATGCATTGTTCCTTATTTCAGATACCTAACTGTTAATATTTTTTTAAATTTTAAAAACTCTTTGATGTTCACTACCCAGCCATCTTAATTTAAAAATCAGCAGTCGGTATAATTTATTGGATATCCTTATTAATGTGCACAATTATTTTGTGTCTTACATATTTGTTTACTCATTTAAAACAGCATTGTCTTTAGAGAATAGAGTATGATTATCTTGAATTTTATTTGTTTGATACGGCAGTCCTCAACAGTTTTTTAGATTAGTTATTTCAAATAACACAAGAATTATTAAGTACCTACCTACTATCTAGTCTACATATTTTTTAATACTAAAGATATCTATTAGTAAACTGTTGAACCATTATTTTTATTAGGTTCTGTTCAAGACAAATATCATGGAAAATAAATACTGCTGCAATTTCTCTAAATAATCTGCCAACCTTCATCAATCTGGTTGACTTGCAGCCGTAAAATGCCGTCATGTAATTGAAACTCATTATCTCCCGTGATATATGTGATGTCACGGAATAGCGACTAACCTCCTGTAGATGGTGTTGTAGTTGGGCTTAGTGGGTGTGGTGAGTAGGATCGTTGATTGAACTAACAACTAACACGGTTTCTTCTGTTCTCCGACTGCCAGGGACAATGGGTCAGTTCCTCATTCCACTAACTCAACCAACTCCAACAGCAACTTGTTCTCCTTCTTCCGCACCGAGTGACCCTCCTCGATATCACACGTCATGTATAGACCTAGCGTAGGAGTAGATTTTAATACTTTTGCATCGGTAGAGTATGTAGTTTTGTTATCTGTAAAGGGTAGTACGTTAATATTGCGGCATCCGTTGCTGTACGCATATGAAATTATGAAATGAAATGTTCGATATTATTGAAATGGCATTTTGTTGCACTGAAATAATTGTGCCTAGTTTAACGGAAAACAAACATTTTATACGTACCCCAATTGTGAGATTTGTAGATTTTACATCACATTGTTGAAATCGCTGCCACTGTGCCAAACTTTTAATTTCAAGTCAAATTGTCTACTCTGGCTCCTATTTTCTAACTAAATCGAATTCATTTTCATCTGAAATCATTTCACTGCAATAAAGATGCATTGATCTGAAATGATTTTATTTTACCAAAATGGTTTCGTTTGCGTTATAGAACCTTAGGTTAGCAGCTAACACATTGATAAATAACCACCAATAAGGGCTGTGTTAACTGAACTTTGGAGATCCTATTGTGAACTGTATGGGCCTAATGTGTCTGTTCGATGTGAATGTGATGTGAGCATAATGTGAATAACGGGCATGCGCAAGTTAAAATGCGAACATTTGAATGTTGAATCCGGAATCACGGTTTTATTTGCAGGAATATCTTAACCCTGACACAAAACAACAGGTGGCTCTGGAAATTGCATTTCTCTTTTGATTTGAGGAATATATTTTTTCACCTAGATGAGCATCATGTTTTTTTATGAAATAGCTCAAATCCCATGCATCATTGCATGTCTTCTCGTCACCGTACTCGCTACGGAAAGCAGGAACCCAGTAGACAATGGAAATACAAACTTGAAGAACCTGGACAGAATGAGTCTGAGTTTTAAGATGCCGAAAGCGGGAGAAGAAAACATATTCTTCACGGAAACGTCCTGCATTGTTAAGAATATTTCCGTCACTCAGTTGGTCTTCACAGCTCAATCTGTTTGTGCGATAGAATCGGCTGCTCGAACAAATCCCCGCTCGAACATCTACGTCTTCTACACTTGTCCGTTGGATGCAACAAGTCTAGGCAGGTCGTCCACACTTGTACAGGATCTGTTCCAGGTATTTAACCCTACTGCCAAAGACACTTCTGTTTTGGAAACACTCTCAAAGGGTTTGAATCTAGTAGACTTGTTTACTTATTTCCTACTATCTACCTTTCATCTACAACCTCATACTCTGCAGAAGTTGCAAGGAAAGTACCTAGATATTTGCAGATGTCAGTCCTCAACACCACAAGACCATGTGCTAATAATCCTATGGACGAAATCCAGGCATACATAAATCTATAAATGCTTTTGGGCATGAGACTGCTGTAGTAGTGGAAATTTTAGGGACTCGCTCACTGAAGGAGCACAGAAAATAATTTTGCAGAAATTGAATTTGTATAATATCTTGAAGTTTTCTCAGTGGTTCAACAATAGGGTCTATTTTATATGACCGACTATAGAGTGTTAAAATGTTCCGTTCCAGTCCTATCCCAACGTTCATGTCTGGAAGCAGAGTTTGACGAGTCTCTTCCACGGCACTCCGCTGCAAGAACTCTTCTCATCTGGGAAGATTGAAGCGTCGTTATATCCCGAGCCGCATGCGAGCGATGTCATCCGCGTCCTCGCACTGTGGAAGTACGGAGGAGTCTACCTGGACCTGGACTTCGTCGTCATGAAAGCGCTCGACGGACTGGGAGCGAACTGGATGTGCATGGAAACGGAGACGGTGGTTACGAACGCAGCCATGCACATGTCGCTGGACGGAGTTGGCAAGAGAGTGGCGGACATGTGCGTACGAGAACTCCGCGATAACTTCGTCGGGAACATTTCCCCCGGGCACGATATGAACTCCAACGAGGTTTATCATCACAACGGGGCATCCCTCGTAACTCGCGTTGTGAAGAAACTCCGATTCCGCTCGCATGGTCTCTAGAGACTGTCAAGGATTGCAAATTCTCGAATCCGAAACCTTCTACTCTATACGGCGGGTGTGGGATTTCTTTGACGAGACGGAGAGCGACAAAGTGATGAAGACGATTGAAAGAGGCCATGCCATACATCTGTACAACTCGATCATGAGGTCCAACAGTTCGATGACGATCTTGCCCGATTCGAAGCAGCCACTGGAGCAGCTGAGGCGCAAGTATTGTCCGAGCGTGCACGGAAACACTCTCCCCCAAGGCGTGTCGTCGTCGGTTGTCTCCGCAGCACTTCACTTAAACATAGCTTCTAAAGCAGCGAAGCCATTTCACAGCATCTTTCAATTACTTTTTTCCGTAGCAACAGTTCTGAAAATTGTTTTCATGAACGATACATATGATTAAATTATGTTTCAAGATTAGCCTCGTTCAATTAATGGATTCCCTTATGCATAACTCAATACCTAAATATTTCTGTAGAATTTTCAATGCCATTATTGTTTTGTGTCGGGGAATGTAATTCTCAAGTGTAGAAATTGTTTTACTGATATTATATTGCATTATTAAATATTATTGTGTTTGTATTCTTGTGGTAACTGAGTTTGGTATGTGGATGGGTCTCGTTTATTTTTGTGTGCTTCACGTTGCATTTGATTTCGTTCTGGCAGCCTTTAACTAGTGTGTGACATAGGCAAGGAACCTTGTTGTAATTATCATAGACATCCCAGGAAACGCATGCAAGTTCGTTATTCACTCACTAAACACATTGGTTCAAAGCCGTACCTTGAATCACTAGACGGCATGTTGCGATAGAATCCCTCGATCGGGTCACTCGTGGCAATCCCTCAATGACCCCTTCTTGACCTTGACCTTGCCTGCGAGATCGCCGCCTCACTGGGTAAATATCTCCGTGATTTGTTCTCCGTGTGATGTCTTGTCGAGTGTCATGTCCGTGGAATGCCTGACGCTTGAACTACTGTTACGTCTCGTGTCTAGTTCCGGTTGAAAGCGGGGTTTTGAATGCTGTCCGTCAAGTCTTGTGGATGTGGAGTTGTTGAAACCGCGCTGCATTGTCAGGCTGTACGAAGTGTGTTAGCAGCTTCATCGTTGTCAAGCATGTGCAATGGGATTACAAACAAGTATTGTCTTGGTATGCAGAGAATGCAGAATGATCAGACAAATGGAAACACTGCCTCGGTGACTGTGTGTTTGTTGACTGCTCGGAACTGCTCCAAGCAGCTGTGTGTTTGTTGGGCTACAGAATGTGTTTGGCTGCTGCGGCTTGGAGCAGATTCGTGCAGCCCAACGAACACACCTACTGACAAATAGTTATTAAATTATTGTAATTCCGTTACCTATGTTATATTGTGAGCCGGGCAACAAATATTACAATTTGCATGTAGTTTTTCGTGAATTTCTAATGCACATGCAATCAAACAAAAAATATATTATATAGGTTTTAATTTTTGGATGGAATGTCCCAGATCTGTCATAGTTAAAAAGTAAAAACAAATTCTCTTTTTTAATCATATATTTAGATTCATTTAGTCCTCGCGTATCTACGAGATAGTTCTTGCAGTATGTTAATGGATTGCTTGAACTGTGTGACCTGTTCTATTGGCAGCAGTGCATGTGTTCTAAGTGTGTGTCTGCGTAGGGTGAGCTCCTCGCCGGTGTCGCCCACCGCCCGCTTCACGCGCTCCGCCTCGCTCACGCCCAGCATCAAGGTGGGCGTGGGGAAGAAGGACAAGGAGAAGAAGGAGAAGCGGAGGCTCGGGAGGAAGAGCGACGTCACCAGCAAGTGGTACACGCCCATCATGCCGGAGACGCCCATCGTGGAGCTCAGGCAGGAGGTGAGTTCCCGTCTGCTTGTGTTTGTTTCATCTTCAATAAAAGAATGATCCGTTTGTAGCAGTAGCTTTTAGCTTCAAAAGGCCGCTTTGAAGTCCTGAATGTTTCAGCTTATTTTTTTCTAAGAGGACTTCTGAGAACTTAGATGTAAATCATATACTTTGCCCAAGAAATGGAGACTTACTTGTAGATTCCATTTCCATTCTTTCAAGCTATGGGTAAGATAGGGATCATTGATTTTTAAGCAATTTTCCTAATTTTGTTACCAACCTATTTTAATTTTTATTTATTGATATGAAAATAGTATTTTCATATTTACCTACGTAGATAGTACATCAAATTTCAATTTAGATCTAGCAGTTGGAGTTATAGTCTCTTACACTTGACATAATCTACATAGGTAACCTTAGTTTTATGGTGTACTATTATGTCTGAGCTCTTTTGAGCAACTTCATTTTTCCCTTGTCAAACAAAATTCTTTCTCTGTACGTATCTCATTACTCTGTATCAATTACCATGTGTATGAGAGGGATCATTAGGATCATTTGCCGCATCTCATCTTCTTGTTTTCCGTCAGCTCACTGCCAAGCGGCCGCTGCGGTCGGAAGTGGAACGAGAACGGCGCCTGAGCCGCCCCAACAGCGGGACTTTCTCGCGGCGGTTCTCCGTCGGAACGGCGAGCATCTGCGAGAACGACGTCAGCAGTCGAGACTCCCTCGGTACGTCTTCGTGTCGTGCTTCATTTATATTCAAACGATATGTTTTGGACACGACTCTGAATGAACAAGTCAAGTATGGAGAGAGCCAGACTGACCAAAGAAACAGCTGACATCAATAAACAGTAAATGAACCCATGAACGCAATGTATTTCATGATGGCTCTGGTTACTGATGACATTGCTGTCTTCGCAGAGCTCGTCTGAATAATAGGTGATACTCAATGTGAGATTTGCCATTGAAAATGATGGACTTAAAGTTAAACAAGTGTGTATGTTAGTTTTTGTAAGGAGATTGGTCTGATGGGTGTCCATCTCCAGCCACCGGAAATGTATTTCCAAAGCTGTGTTAACCAGCAACTGATTGAATGATGTTTTGAATGCAGGAACCAACGACTCAACGGCCAGTGAAGAGGACCAAATTCCCCCGCCGCTGCCCGCTAAGTCGCGAGAAGCGGACTACTGCAACTTGCCCGAGTCAGCGGCCGACCTCCTCCGACCCTTGACCCTGCTCAGTGTGCCGAGCAGATTCAGCGTCAAGGTGAGCATTCAGCTAGCTAGTGGGAGGGGAGTTGAACCCGGGGAACAATAACTGAGCTACCTGGCCAGGGAGATGTATACACTAGGAAGGGTTTTAAATCTTCAAGGAGAATGGAACGAATGTATAGATGTCTCATTCATTGCACTTGTTTTCACTCGACTCCTCCATGCTTATCATTGAATTCACTGGAAGCTTCCTAGAGTCTGTTTCACAGAGTTTATCATTTATGTGATCAACATGAAAATCTATGTATCAAAAATGAGAGAACAAAGAATCTTCACCAAATTCTACTTTGACTAAATGATTCTAATGAAAACAGTGTTGGTACACTCAAACCAATTAAAAACGGTACTTTGCACAAAACGGATTGGCTGCTGGTCAGGTTCCTTGACAATCAATCCTTGAAATCAGAGCTCACCTACTGGAGTTGCATTAGCACAGACTTAATGGGATGATGCCATCAAACCTTTATCAGACAATCCATTTCTTTTGAGGTACCTACCACCGTTTTTATTTGGTGTAGTGTACCTTCGTAAATTGGGGTAAAAATTATTTTCACCGCAAGTCAACGAAAGCATTTGTTTGGATTCGTAAGAAGTGGAGTTTGACTGGAGAGACCTCGTGCAACTCGTTACAAATGTCTCGCAATCTGTATGGGACGTGATATGAGCATGTGATGTTTCAGCCGATGCCGCCCGAGCCCCTGGAGGGTGACCGCCCCCCCACTCCACCACCCAAGAGGCCTCACATGAGACTGCCCGACAGCTGATCGACACATCTTCAACCACAGGCGTACTCGTCAGTGTCATCACCGGCCCAGTGTGAAGTTACAGACCACTGCTGTGGTGAACATGGGATTTGCCAGCAGTGTGACTTACTCAAGGGTACGTTGGTCTGCGTATATGCAAGTACAGGTCTGAACGCCCCTTTCGTTGCTACGATTCTTAATTTTGTTCTTGTTTTGACCTTCAATTGATGAATAAAGCAGATCGCAGTTATCTAAAATCTACATAACTAACTACATAGGTCAAAAATGAACGAAATGAAAATCGGAGTGATACAAAAATTATATCACATAAACAGGGCACAATGTTCAGCAGACGCATTCATAGTACAAAATCAAGGTAGTCAACTTGCAAAAGGTAGTATCAAAATCTAATTTCTTTAGAATATTTGCCAGTATGAAGATATAAGTTCTAAATGTTAAATTGCTCATCATATCAATTCATCTTCAGTCATCAATGGATATTCGAGGCCACAGAATTATTCACAACTAAATATGGTGCTGTATTTTCTATCCCTTGCTAAAAGGTTTATATTAGAATGTAGGTATTTTGATCTCTCTTTCTCTTTGCCATACACCCAAAGTCATCCATTTTAACAGACGATTCCATTTGCCAAATATTGAGTGCATAATGTAAAATATTGTTAATTTAAGAATTATCATAAGTAACGTATTTAATTCATGTGTTCATTGGTGGGACCAACTCGTTACGCACGATTGTAAGTCTTTCGAGAGTTTACCTGAGAATCTAGTTATAGTTTCTTAATACTATTAGTAATAATTATTTTACCATTTTTGTTAAGATATTTGTAATCGTATCTTTTTAACCGTATTTAGATGTTACATTATCTGCTTTAATTGTATGAATGAACTGATTAGTTACTTATGTTTCTAGGTAGTGTTCATAATTGAAGAGTTTGGCATGATTTGCCAAAGATGTAATTATAACCTCCATGGAGGAAACAATACAGATAACGAAACTTAAACCTCTGTTTTTAATCTTATCAACCCACTTCCTCTCCCAGCCATGATTAGAATGTGGCATTGAACTCTGCCGGCATACAAATATATTTTATCACCACCTCCAAGCACTCGGCATTCCCTTCTCCTGGGTATTCGAGTTCACTTTGTGCCTGCAAAAGAGCTCAATAACCTGCCAAGTTCTAGAGATCAAGGCACAATTAAACTGCTTTACTTACAATTTAACTTCTTAGCTTTAACTAGTATTTATTTAACTAGTACTTTCAACAAATTCACTGCCTGAAGCAGCAAATAATCTGTCAATGAATACATATTCTTCATAGAGGGAAAATCGCAACTCATTTTAACAAAACTCTCGTCGAAAGGAATGGGCGAGTGCTTGATAAAGAGGACATCCAGTATGTAAGAGCATACAGTGGTGTAAAGAGGAGTTGATCATTATTATGAATTGGCTCTTTGCAATAAGCAAGTTCATTATTTGTAAAGCTATTTTATGTTCTAAAATAATATCATAACAATTATTACATAACAAAATGGAACAGTGAAGTAGGAAAACTACACATGTAGTGTTTTCATAAATCTGCCATCAAACGACTTTTGATCTTCTTAACGCTCCTCTCCGCCGGACGGATGCACAGATTCTTTCCGAATATCGTAAACGTAAACACATCCAATGACAGCGAGAAGACATTGGTCTCTTTGGGAACAGCTGAAACAAAGACAGAATGTTGAAGATGTGCTTGGAAACGAGACTGACTAAACACGTCAGTCTAGTAATCTAGTGGCATTGAAAAATGATGAGCAACTTAGAGAAAAAAAAGTCTATCTGGGATGGGGTTTTAAGTGAACTGAAAAGTCCTATGATGTAGCTGCAATAAAAACATGTAAAATGTAGGTCCTACACAATACACTACGTGTTCACACCAGAAGTTTCTAATTTAGGTACATAAAAAAATTCGAGATTACGTGCCTATATTTTGACCTGATAATATTGGTAAAACTAGCATAATTTGAGTGAATCCCTTGCCATCTGATGAACTCACTTCTAACAATGTTGTCGCTGCCAAGAAGCTTGAAAGTGTTCTTGGTGTCGAACACGACGATCCCGGACTGACCGACGAACGAGCTGCATTTGGACCGAGTGACGGTCAAGACTGCTCCGTGATAGTCGGCCTTCAACAGCTGCAGCGAGAACTGATCCCACTCGCGGTCCGTAGGTTTCCCTGTGAAACTGGACAACGAAACTATTTTAAAACACATTCCAAAATTTTAAAATGCATAATCGCACTGCGCATCCTGATAAAGGGCGTAAAACTTACCCGTGTGCTTTCAAGCCTTCTATATTCAAATAACCTCTCATGTAGCTTTCCCACAAATCATGCAATGGCATTAAGTCTTGATACTTCAATCCATGTCGAGGTAAATTGTAAAGACCCAGTTTCTTCCGTTCGGTCAGGGAGAGAAATGTCTTCTTCTGCCGAGGGTTTCTCGGAGTTTTCTCCTTTCTCTTTTGCAGTGGAAATGTCTGAAAGCATGTAGTTTCAAACATGATTACCTCAGCCCTCCCCCTCCTCGCTTCCCAATGCTTTGGCACAGAAACTCCACCTCAAGTTTAAAATATTTATTTATTTTATAAAATGTTGCAAATTTACCTAGTAGTAATGAATAATAATAATAATCTATCCGCTGGTTCCAATTTAATGGGTCAGGGGGCAGGTGTTCCCACCAACACTAGGGCCGCAGGACTACTGGAGACCGGCTGGCCACGCCTGGCGTCTACTCCTCCTCGTCTTCTTCTTCTTCCTCCACTTCCAATTGTTCCACAAATTGCCTCCACCTTGTTCTGTCCTCCCACTGTCTCTCAGCCTCCAACTCATTCCAACTTCCTCCTCTCTCCAAAACATCATCCTTAATAACTCCAATCCACCTCTCTCTTGGTCTTCCTACTCTACGTGGTCCCGAAGTAGCCGACTCAAACACCAAACACTCAAACCACTCAAACACAGTAATGAATTTTTTTTAAATTTTCATGAAAATTTTCAAATTGTGAAAATTTGATACTAACAGCATAAATTATGTACCTATTCAAGGTTTTATTTACAGATGTACAGTCACGGAAATATACTATTCGGTAAACGCTCCTTCTCCCTTTCCATGCATTTACGTTAGTAGTTTAGGCTCCTCCCTCTCGGCCCATAACACTGGCCAAGTTGTTTGAATGTGGTGGGGGGTGAGAGGAGCGTTTACCGAATATATTTCCGTGACTATACCTAGAGTCGGGGACAGGCAAAGATGGATCCACTTTAGCATTGCCAGGTATAGGGCGGCCCATGTCATGCTAGAGTGGGTTCTTCTATGCCTGTCACCGACCGTAATAAGTGAGGTCAACATTACATAAAACGGTAGTCGTGGTAATCCCTTACATTTACACCACATCATTCAGTCAAAGTTAAGCGGATTATTTTCTAATATTTGCTCTGCTTTAACTTAAGCCAACGTATAATTCCTAAGTGCATCCTATCTGCATCTCTTTGTGCATCAGGTCAAATTTATTAAAAAAAAATATATTCATTTTCAAAATAATGATTTTTTTCCAGTTTAATAATACCTAATTGTAAATAGACAGAAAATAGGGGAAAAAATACATTTTCAGATGACAAGTAGGAATTGCAGTCAATAGCGGCAGGGCAGTTTTGTCTGACAGTTTCAATATTTTCAGACAATTTTAATCAATGGAATAAAAATCGCTTGCAACACTGTAATTTCCCATTGCAAAAGTTTTTGAAACGACGACAAAATCAAGCAATCTTTTTTTATGTATAGGTGAGGAACATGGGGCAAAGTGGGCCAATTTTTACAGATTATTTTATTGTGATTAGAATAATGAAGGAAAACCGTTTTAAATAATATGGAGGTAGCCTACCTGTATCCTCAAACCCACTGTGCCTCAGCAGCACAGCAGCACAGCTGTAGCACTGTGTCACAGCGCTTCCTACTTAGCATTTTATTACCCTAATTTTACAAGGTAAACTTACGTACCTTATGCATATTGTCGGCTATTAATTTAGGGTCGCTTTTAATCATGGCTGATTCAAGGAACGTCTCTATCGTAGGGGACGAGCCGTCATGTTGTTTGATGCCGAGGCAACTGGACACTGCCTCTGGTAGTTTGCTGTACAACGCATCTAAAGCAAACAAGTTGACCAATATTAAGTTGCTGGATCTCGCGTGCACAGATCAATTCGAAGCTGTGGTTCTGATGTAGAAGAAGTGAAGAGGTTGTGAGGTGTAATGTTTTGGTGATCAGCATTTTAACGAATTGCTAAGGTACATGTAGGTAGGTACCTAGGTAGTATACTAACTTTTTGGCTTTCCGGGCTTTAGTTTTTTTCCTTTTGATTTTTCCATGATACGATGTATTTAAAAGAAATATCACTCTCTATAAAGATAAAAGTAAAATAAATTGTAGTCTGACAGCATGAGAGAGAAGCACTTTCAACTTTTCAAGTGAGGTTAGAGTCACAGCAATGATAAAAGCAACGAGCATCAAGGAGTTAATTGTATCAGTGTTGTCAACGTCGTGATTTAATCGTAATGGTTTTAAACTTGTTTTATGAATGCATTTCCAAATTAAACAAGTAAAATTGCAAATAATATATTTTAATTTATAAACTTATAGCTCTATCTTTATTATCCAGCATTTATATTTCGATTAAATAATTGTTCAATCTTCCTTTTACTTTTATAAGGTTGTTACTAAAAGTAATCGTAACCTGCCTCACACACCTGTAATCATCTGCAAGTGCAAGTGGCAGAGAAGCTGCGGGAATCTTTGGTTAGAAAATCAAGATAAAAATGCATTTTAAGTTTCTTATAGAAACAATCTCAACTCTTTATCAACGAATGCTTAAAGTTTAAAAACTTCTTTGTTCATTGGACGTATTATGGAGCTTCTGCCTCAAATAATTGTTAAATGGGAACAATTAAATCAGTTTTTTAGTGTAACATTTGAGGAGAGTTTACAATACTTCCAAGATACATTTGAACATTTGCTAATTGGTATTTTGGCTTATTTATGTCTCTGCATCGTGTTTTATCTTGCCACGTTGTTTGTGGATGGAATTGGAGCACATGGAGAAATACGCAATGTCAGTCGAGTGTTGTTTGTGACTGCACATCCCGATGATGAGTGCATGTTCTTCGGTCCAGCTGTCGTCACGCTTACAAAGAAGAAAGGCTGCCAAGTCTACCTCATGTGTCTCTCAGATGGTAAATAATAAGCATTTGATTTGCATAATTCCAAGATATTCAGTTTTTTGGGTTTAAAATCTGTGGATACAGTGCTCAAGATACCTACTATTATGACAATTACGGTTGCATTACAGCTACCTACCTAATTAAAATAATTTTGCACCCTTGCACCCTAGACCCTACAATAACCAAGATTGTAGAACTAAGATCTAGGTAGATTATAGAACCTACAGACCTACCATAGGCGTGCGCAGGAGAAATCATTAGGAGGGGGGGCGCTGGCAGGATTAATGACAGGGGGTGGAAGTCCAAGAAAAAACAGGTTGGCACGGGTGAAGGGGGTATGGGGGGCGTAACCCCCACCTGGCCCTGCAGGGCGTTTTTTGGTTTTTTAACACTTTGAAATCAATTTTGAGACTTTTTGAGGAGCATTTTCTTTAGGTACATTTTACCTACCTGTTGCTACCTAACTACCTGTTGGTCAGCAAGGTTCTTCTCCGAATACAGACTGCACTTTCAACTGATTGATAATTCAGTGCTCAAGATTCAACATTATGTTGAATGGACTGTAACTACGGATGTTTGGAATTGGATGCAACATGCTTATTCTGTTCAGGGAACTTTGACAAACGAGGAGCAACGAGGAAAAAGGAACTCTGGGATGCAACCGAAATCCTCGGCATCCCTGAGAGCAACATCACGATCATCAAGTAAGTACAGTCTTGTTCCTTTACATCTGCACCTGTTGCACTTCTTTCAATTCCAGTACGTAGACATGGTTTGGTTTAGGTACACATCATTTTAAACAATGTAGGTAACGTAGGTAGGGTTGTTTAAAATATAGTGAAAACCAGGACAAATTAGAATAATAGCCTAGAAGATATTCCTGGCAATGTAAAGCAACATTTTTGGAAGAATCACTCCTCAATGAATTCAATCTATTTTACTGAAATTTCAGCCCAACTGAATAGAACCTAAATTTGAGAAAATATGTAGGTAGGTATTAGGGATGTCGGCGGGGACCCGGGTACCCAGCGGTTCCGGGTAATAAATAATAATCGCGGGTACCAAAAAAACAATTTTTTTTTTAGTTTTTGTTTTTGAGTAGCTGAAAGACATTTGTTTACGCACAGTTATCAGCTGCATCTCAAGGGGAACACGACCTTGCTTGCTCTGGGGGGTGAGAGAGGAATAGGGAAGGAGGGGTGAAATCATGTGTCGGGAGTAGGAAGCATGGGAAAAATGCGTCTGTATTTTTTTTTCAATCACACTGTAGCACAGTGTTGAGTCCTGGGTAGAAAGGTGCACAAATTCGTGTTTTCTTATGATTGAAGTTGTTAGTTATCAAAGAATGTTATCATGTCCTGTCCTGTTTTCTCAAATTCTTTTCAAGGACAAGCACACAGATGGCCCTAAGAGAGGGTCATTTTCTCCTCTCACGCAGCTAAGTGCCACGTGTTTATTTACCTAAACCCCCACCCCCTTACCTAGCCACCCTCCACCAAAAAAATAAAAAAAAATAAAAAATAAAAAAAAATTTGAGGGGGTTTCAATTACCCGATTCCGACCCGAGTATTTATGACGGGTACCCGATTTCTGATTTTTGGACCCGCCGACATCCCTTAGTATTACCTAGTATTATTTCGTTCTGCAGTTGCACTTCTTTGCGCGTTGGCAGTTTCTTTTTTCTTCGTATTTAATTATTCCCCTGGAATTCTTCTATATTTTCTGCTTCTCTTGTTCTGGTACTTAGTTCATCTCCCAAACTTTCAATGAATGTTCTTTGGGTGAACCCATTCCTCCTTACCTCTGTGTACTGTACTCTCTCCACTGCAATCCTCTCCTTTCCTCTCCCCCCTCTCTGCATTTTCGTCCCTATCCTCTCTTTCACCTCTTCCATCCTATGTGTCCATTCTTTGCTCTGTAAAAGTTCATCATAAGTCTATCCTTTTTTCTCCTCTCCTCTAGTGTTTCCCAACCTAATTGCTTAATCATTTCACTAGGTCTTTCCAAGATTTTGTCCACCTCGCCTGCTATGTTTCTCACTACCCTGTGTCTCTTGATTCTTCCAAGCACCCTCCTAGCCGCAACCCTCTGGACGCTCTCTACCCCCTTGAGGTAGGTAGTATGTACCTACATTACAATTTGATCGTGTGTTAAGCCCGATTTACACTGTACAATTTCTTGACAACATCTGTGTCACATTCGCACTTTTCATACAATTTTGTGTTTACAAGATAATGATATGCAACTACTTGTCACAGTACTTGAGCTCAACTTATACTTATATCATTTAGAACATGGTCCAATTTCCATTCAAGAATGTGACACAGAAGTGTGGCACAGAAGTTGAACAAGAAATTGGTCCGTGTAAATTGGGCTTTAGAGATTAGTAAGCCAGAACTTGGATTGTCACCGATTTCTTAACATTTTCTCTATTGCAATTGTCGGTTGCTGCATTATCCTACTTTCACATAGACAATAGACATAGACACTACTTGCTTGCCCCCTTTGGAAAATGACAACTTGTAACATCAAGACAAACTACATTAGGTACCTGTCATTTTATCCCAAGGCATCAGTTTTCCAACCCTCCCGAGTCTCAGTTGGCATTTCCTCTCTTCCAGAAGTGACTTTCTACCGGACAACCCCGGAGTGCGATGGCGTGAAGAGATTGTCGGCAGCTACATCCTGAACCACATTGAAGCGTATAGCATAGACACGGTGAGCTGCAAGTCTACTTCATTACCGTCTCATGTCACTCTCTTCATTGTCTAGAAATGCTAGAAATGCATAAAAATGCATTAGCTCTGGGTTGTACGTGACATTTGTGACATTTAATCGTATGTTGCATGTTGCATAATACTGTGTGAAGTAAGTTATATCCCCATAAAAAACACTTCGTGTAAAAATACCAGCCAAGTCTCTTCTACTAAAAAAAAATATGAAATCTAAAAATTCTGCACTGAAAAGTAATGATATCAAAAAATTTGCCAAGTCAAAACTTTATTTGAAAATCAAAAAATACTTGGCGCATCGTGTATATTAATAGCTTAGAAGTATAGGCCAGATATAAAATACATAAAATATACAAACATATGCCCTAAAAAATCGATGCGCCAAGTATTTTTTGATTTTCAAATAAAGTTTTGACTTGGCAAATTTTTTGATATCATTACTTTTCAGTGCAGAATTTTTAGATTTCATATTTTTTTTTAGTAGAAGAGACTTGGCTGGTATTTTTACACGAAGTGTTTTTTATTGGGATATCACTCCTTTTTTTAGTTTATTCTAACAACTTGTGACACATATGAAATGAACAATTACTAAATTCTTTTAAAAAATCATCACCCTTTACAATTTGGTTACCACTAATGAATAGCAGCGTATGGTCCTAAATAATTGCTTTAAATGATCTTTCAAGAAGAATAGCAAAGGTTTCATTCCAATCAGTCAACCCAGTTCCGAGATATGGCAACACTTCGGTTTTCAAAATGGCTGCTGAACTTTCTGCAATGCCACATAGAATTTATTTCTATAAATGATGTGAATCATTTTAAGCTTTCTGAATATGTATTTATTGTATAGGAGGGAATTATAATAATTTATACATTTGAATGACGTCATTTCCGGTCTCATAAATAGGAAAATTCTATTTGTACTGTTCATATTCCATAGAGATGGCCATCCGAATCGTTTGGCGCTAGTTTCATACCGATTTGTCTACCAGTTTTTGAGATATAACGTTACTTCCGGTTTAAAAATGGCGGCTGAAACCTCTGACCCCTTGAAGTATATTTTAAACATGATTTCAATTTTATAAGCTGTCTCAAATAGGTAGTATATTTATTGCAAAAAAAATAAAAAAATTTGAGTTTATTTAAATGTGTGACGTCATTTCCGGTTTAGGTATGGGAAACTGCAAATATTATTGATGATAATACATAAAGTTGACCGTCTACATTGTTTTGCGCTGGTTTCGTTGAAATCTAATTAGCCGTTATTGAGATATGATGTCACTTCCGGTTTCAAAATGGCGGCTTCCGGTTGGTTTTATAACAAGTCACATGAGACGTCAAAAGTACATACGTTACATAAATATCAAACTAATCGGATCAACCTTTGTTGCCAAAAAGCCAATCGATGTATTTCAAATTTCATTACGTCATTTCCGGTTTCTTTAACATAATGTTTAGTCTTTTGCTACTTATCATGCATATAGATGACCGTCTGAATCGTTTGGCGCAATTTTTGTTCCAATCGGTCTAGCCGTTGACGAGATATGACGTCACTTCCGGTTTCAAAATGGCGGCACAAAAAATTCATGGGATGAAGGTTAAATCAGACGCCAAAAGTGCACACGTGGTAAAAATGTGGGATCAATCGGTTCAGCCGTTTAGGCTGTGGCCTGTTTACCGGATTTGAATTCCAGGAGACTACTACTACTACTACTACTGAGATTATTATTATTATTATTATTATTATGAAAACCGCCCTAAAACACTGTTTTCACGGCCCTCTAGCGCGCAAAGGGCGTAACCTATTGTTCCCAAATTTGGTATATGTTGTAGGGTGGGCCATAGCTCGAAATGAAGATATATCGCAACAATGTGAGATTTTCTAATTTTAAGATCCAGTAGGCCGAAAATGCCACTATGATGCTTACAGTAAAAGTGGGTTTGCTCCAGCCTTTTTAAATGAGTGTGTGCGCGCGCCATACGACTTGGCTGGCGTGGAGCGACCGCTCCACTAGATTAATTCAAATATTGAAAACACAAAAAACCATAAAAAGGCGGCCCCTACTTTTTTCTTCATGGCTTGACCGATTATCTCCAAATTTTTACAGCACAGAGATAAAGAGTAAATCTGTGCCTCTAGTGCTTCATAAAAATAATAAAAAATGTTTTTACCCGTGTTGAGGAGGTGCCAATATGAGCAATATATGGGTCCTTTTGGCACCTCTGCCCTGAAAATACTAAACAAAAAATTACACTTTTGGCGCACTAGAGGCACAGATTTATTATTTATCTATAATCTGTGAAATTTTGAAGACAATCGGTAAAGCCGTTATGAAAAAAGTAGGGGCCGCCTGTTTGTGCTTCATAAAACATGGATTTCATCAAGTATAGTAGACTCTTAAATTATTCTAACTAGCTAGGTAGGTACTAGCTAACTTAGTAGTGCTGATGACTGTGATAGTTTTCCTTTGGTTGAGTATTTATTTTTCAAAACCAATCATTACCTAATGTTACCTACCTTCTGTTTCAGGTGGTCACTTTTGATCGAACAGGTGTGAGCCGCCACCAGAATCACGTCTCAATATTTCATGCAATTGCATATTTATGTATGGAGAAGAAGTTGCCAACTAGTAAGTAATGCAAATAATTAATGCAGTATTCATAGGTTTTTATTGTTCTGTTCCCATAGGCGTGCGCAGGAGAAATCATTAGGGGGGGCCAACATGGGCGCCGGCAGGATTAATGACAGAGGGGAAAAGTCCAACGAAAGAAAATTGTCACAGGTTAAGGGGGGTGGGCGCGCCCCCCACCTTGCCCCGCAGGGCGTTTTTTGGTTTTTTGACACTTTGAAATCAATTTAAGACATTCTGAGGAGTATTTTCTTTAAATTTTTTTTTAATTTACACACCTTTTCACTACAATAAGGTGAGGGGCATGCCCCAAAACCTGGTCGGCAGAGCGTTTTAGTATTTTGGGCACCATTTTGTTCCCAAAACTTTTTTTCACGACATAAAAATATAAATTGATATGAAAGGGTGTTCGGGAGCGTTAAGCCCCCGAGAAAATATTCTCTGAAAGTCATACATCATATATTAGAGCAATTTTGAGGCATATTATAAAGACATTTTTATGGGAAAAACCTAGAAATTCATGAAAAATCGTATTTTTGGAAGGTACTTTATAGGCATTGTTTTCCAAAATGTTGTGTTTTTGATCAACCCAGTACTTGAGTCCAGTGATTTGAGCAACTCCAGTCTGCCCCGCAGGGAGATTTTTTTTGTTTAAACCCATTTAAAACAAAATTTTGACACTATGAGGACCACATTTTATAATTTTTTAGTTGAGGCTGACGCATTAGGGGGGGGCCAAGGCCCCCCCGGCCCCCCCCCCGTGCGCACGCCTATGTCTGTTCCTCCAACCCAGCCTAATATTTCATTTAGTAATAGTAATTTAATTCTACGGCTTTAAAATAAACAAAAAAGAGACAAATGTGACCCAAATAAAGTCGTGGAGGTTTCTAATTATTGTTATTGACAGGGTGCGAATTGTTAAATTTTCAGAGGGGGGGGGGATAGGAAAAATTAAAATGCCTAGTATGTTGGAAAATATAGCAAAGGCGAAAAATACGATTGCCCACGAACACAATGGGGGGTCTGGGGGGAGGGCCCCCCAGTACCATGTTCCGGGAAATTTTGAATTTCAAGATTAGATTTGGTGCATTTCTAAGCGATTCCGATTTGTACACTATTTTTGCAATTTGTCGTGATGTCATCACGACTAATGGCATTATAAAAGTGGATTTGCCTTTAATTTAAAAGGGAAATCAGAAGTGGTTGGCAAGCAAAATAAATCTTGGAATTAATAAATCTTATCAAATACAGCTTATTTGCTACTAAGGCAATTTGACACTGTTGTTTTGTGTGACAATTTATTTTTATAATTTTAGATTTATTTCAGAAAAAAGTAGGTACAGTAAACCCTCGTTATTACGAACTTCAATAATTCGAATTTAGGGGTAAATTCGAACTAGGTGCATGGTCCCAGTGGACAGGATAGGTTTTTACATGTTAAATCATTTTTATAAATCGAATTTTAGGTTAATTCGAAATTCGAACTGAATTTTGGTCCCAGCCCATGTTATTCCTTGCATACAGTTGTTTTAATTCGAACTTTGCAGAAGGATTGATAAAATAATCGCGAACAAACTACGAAAAAACAACACTCAAAACAAAACACAACCTTCAATGGCATCAAAATGAGATAATCTGGCTTGCGAGGTTGGCCAAACTGCTATTACAGGTTTGCCAACCCCACTTTTTTGCAATGGCGGGAATATTCCACAGGCGGGAATATTCAAACTTCATGAAAATGCACACAAATTTTTTTGCATTAATTATATATTTCGAACTTTTTAAATTCGAACTGGGATTTTTTGGGTCCCTTTGAATTCGAATTAACGAGGGTTTACTGTACCTATCTATTGTTTTGTTGAGTAAAAGTCAACCATTTTACAGAGGGGGGGGGAGAAACTCTATCCCCCCCTGGGATGCTTTTTTGGGAAACAGAGCCGGGGATGAGAAAACCAGAGGGGGGGGAATCCCCCCCATCCCCCCATCAATTTGCACCCTGGTTATTGATTAACAATTATTATTACTGAAATTTTTGTTTATGTACCTACACTCAACAAAAGATAAAGCAGATTTAAATTAATCAAATTTTCTGAAAATGATTTGAGAAGTAATCCCCACCTTCAGAAGTAATCTATGCTAACACAGCATTTGGCTCTAGTAGATTATCAGATCACTCGTCATTTCATTGATATTAATAATATGTATTTATTGCCAATAAACGTAGCTACCTGTCATTCAAATTTATTGACATACTACCGTTTTTATGTTTTGCTGAGAGTACTAATGTTGACACAATAAGAATAATATATGAACTTGAATTTGACCCTGATGGTCAAACCCTGTTCCTCAGAGTTTCCTCAAATCAATTATGTGTGTTGAATAATGAAATTCACTCTCGAACGAACATGACAAGTTGTATGTTGTATTGTTTCAACAGGTTGCAAAGCGTATGCCCTGGAGTCTATAAATATATTACGGAAATACTCTTTCTTCCTGGATCTACCGATCAGCTACCTCCTGTCTTCTCATTGGTACACAGTCTCGTGTTCGGAGCGAGGAGTCGTCAAGGTAAGAACCCAGTTAGTCTCCTTTGTGTTTGTAGAAGCAATGTCTGATGTCTGTTCGTCCGGCTGGTTGGTAGATCTCTTGCCCGGCCAGTGAGAGGTCCCAGGTTCGAGCCTCGGTTTGCTCGGACATTTTTTGCTTCGCACACCGTTCCTATAATCATGTATCCACTGGAAGTTTTCCATAAGCCCCGATTCTCAAATGCAAATTAATTACCTACTGAAGAGTTGACTCGGGTGGAAACACAATATGTGAACTCTCATTCCGGAGGCCCCCTCAGTCAACCCTCCTAAATGAGGCAGTGGTTTTATTCAGTTGCTCAACAGTTTCGTATTAAGCATGCAAATTGAGTGTCTCTTTTCGACTCGGATCTCGGTTTCTTTAATTTCTTTATTTCCGTTTGTTGGTGTGGCCGTTCAAATTTTTCCTATGCGAAGACGACTTGCCTGGTTTGCAGTGTAGTTTTTTATAAAAATTCTCTGAAAATCCCCTGTATGGTTGAAGAGTGATAATGTTCCGATTAAATTGATTGAATTTATTTATTCATTATTTGTTTATATAAAAACCACTACAAATTTCACCCTTCAATTGCCCTTTTTCCTTTTAGTTAGTACACTTTTGTGTTGTGCAATGCAAATCAATCTTGAACATGTAGGTAGAATTATTGACATTTTAATTCTATCGATTCGAGATACCTAGTATTTGGCCTACGATCACCACTTTTTATAGGGATTAGCCAGTGTTGGGTAAGTTCCTTTTGAAAAGGAACTAGTTCCAGTTCCAAGTTCCTCGCCGAAAAAAGGAACTAGTTCCAGTTCCCGTTCCTTCAATAATGAAAGGAACTATTCCATTCCTAGTTCCTTTATAAAAGGAACTTAGTTACTTTTAGTTCCTTTTTAAAGAAATGTGTAATTTTAATTGGAACATTAAAAATTGCAATTAGCAAATTAAAAATTAAAAATCAAAAATCAAAAATGGAATCACTGTATCACAGTAGATTCGAAAAGATTATAAGAGATGTAAGAAGATTCGTAAAAACTAAAAATTCAGTGGCGATGTGATGTGTTCTACACAGTGATCGGAAAGGAAATGTGAGGAAGGAAACAAAGTAAAAGCTAAAAACGATCTGAAATCTGAAATCTGTGTGCCTGCACACTGTCATTGCTAGGAAATGAAGTTTGGTCTGAAGGGTTGGCCTCACGACTATACAATAGATAGATGTCCATGATTATGTTAGGGTAGGTGACGACTGGTTTGAATTATTTTTAGATGCCAAATTATAATAGCTGACTTCTGACAGAATTAAACAAATATGTGCCTTCTAGACAAGTGCAGTTTTTCGGAGTAAAAGTGTAGTCAAGTTTAAAAAAAAAGGAACTTAGCAAAATTCGTTACAGTTCCTCAAAAAAAGGAACTAAACCGTTCCATAGTTCCTCCCTAGAAAAAAGGAACTAAGACGTTCCATAGTTCCTAAGAAATAGAACTAGTTCCTAGGAACGGAACTATTTCGTTCCGTTCCTACCCAACACTGGGATTAGCAACCATTTGCGCATTGTTACGTCATTCCCATTTAAGACCCGTGCTAAATGGCGACGGTGAATGTATAGTTTTACATTTTGTTTTGCACATGCATTGCACACACACTTTCGGAGCTTTGCCCAAGTGCGAAGTTGCTTTACATTGCCGCAGAGTGAAAAACATGTTTCCAGTATCACATGACGTGTACAGTTCGTTCTCCCTATGTTTGAACTCTCTACAGACCGAGACACCGTCAGTTGTTCTGTTAGGCCGAAAAAGACAACATTGCAAGGTGAGCGCGCAATGAAGTCTTTCTCGGCCTATCAGAACAACTGACTGTAGCTCCATCTGGTGAGAGTTCATACAGTAAAAGACTGTATTACGCGCATTACAGCTGCAAATGTACTTTAATCACAAAATAATGGAAATTTTTGCATGAGATTTGATTAATAAATGAAGTAACATAATGAATTATACCGTTATTACCTATCTCAAGCTTCAACAAACTGTGCCGATCATTGCTACATTTTGATTTTGACAGAGGTATTTGACGTCTGTACATAGACAAAGAAAAAGCTAAGAAGTCTGACGATATCCACTGCCTTCTTGAAAGCTATTTTGTTCCCTACATCCCGTCGATGGTTTTAGATTCACCAATCCTTGTAAAGAGTGGTGATCATAGATTTGGCACGCCGACTTGAGCACTTTCAAACTATTCTTTACAGCTGTTTTTTTTCCTATAGTAAATAAATCACAACATTTTCCCTCCTTATACACTTCCTTCCTCACGGGTCAGCACGTATTTGTTCCAGGCCGCCATGAGAGCTCACGCGTCGCAGTACGTGTGGTTCCGAAGACTTTACATGATCTTCTCACGCTACACGTACACGAACACGTTCAAGGAGGTTGAAATCATCGATCTGGAGCTGGAGATGGATCTCGACGATTGAACGGCAGCTGTCGAATCGGAATGGAATGTTTTTATGTAATTTATTTGTGTGTGCTTGTATCTACTTGAAATTAGTTTGTTTGATAGAGTGTGTACTGTTTACCGTTAGTACAAAGGTGATTGTACCGTACCTTGTAAAATAATAATGTATATGTACAAAATAATTTTAATAATAATATAATAATGAATAAGATTCCTCAACAAGTGGTTTGCAAATATATGACCTAATTAAACCATCTCATTTTTACATTTTTGTCACTCGTATCTGTCTGTACCAATTTCTGTTGGTGCTGAGCTGGTAACAAACATAAAATTAGTTTTCAAATTATTTCCTTATTTCTTGAAAATGAATAGGTAGGTACCCTCTGATTAAATAGATTTTTTTTTGGATTACGCATTTACCTAGGTACCTCTACCTACCTAGGTAATTTTAAATACTTTTGATAAATTGGTAAAATACTTCACATTTATTTATTTATTTATTAATAGATACACAGCTTAGGAAACTACGTGTTTCCGGTGCTTTCACATATTGAAAGCTTTTATTTAAAATATTGTAGAATTTCTTGCATCAACTTACCTAATGAGTTTTCTATACTTTGTCCTTCATGGGAGCATTATTATATAAATCATACCTTTAGTCAATTTTTTTATTGTGCGCTAAAATATATTGCTTGTTTTATTGAAAGAATGTTGATTTAAAAAGCTGAAGTAGGTACCTACTATTTCCCTATTAATTTGCAGAATTATTTTTCTGGCATTGATTAGCAATGCCAAATTAAATTATGGACCTAAACAGGCGCGGTTCTAGGACCAAAAATGTGGGTGGGCAAACGAAATTTTGTGAAAAACACGACCAGCGGGGGGTTTGGGGGGCAAGACCCCCCAACCGCTTTGAGGGGATTTTTTTTGAAAATTTATGATCCTAGAAGCGTTTTTGAGTGTTTTCGGAATATATTTACCTGCATCTGAAACTAAATTAAGGGACACCTTCACATTAAATATAAAACAGCCACCTAATCTATGGAGGAAAATACCCAACTTTGGTTTTATGTGAAAATATAATTTGTAGTTTTTAGCCATTATTTATATTTAATTTTGTTGTAAATTTGTTTTTTCATTCAGAATGATACGAATTTTAAGCATAAAGAGCCTAGAACCGCGCCTGGACCTAAATATTCTAATTTTTGACAAAACGATTGATACTTTGGTTCCCGCCAAATGAGCTACAGGTAGTTGAAAGTTTTCTAAATAACGCGCTGTGATTGGCTACTGCACGGTACTTGGAGCAAGAAGCTTACATCACTGTTGTGCGGCGCCAGACAGACGTCAGGTAATGTAGAATTTTAAATATTTTTTCTTTATGACAATTATTAATATATTGATATGTGATGCAATATTTCGTTTATGCAAATATCCCCTCCTCAGTTGGTATGAATTTACTCGTGCTAGAGTTATCTTCATGGATTGTTTTACATTAATTTGTCCACGGGTAGCGGACATAACCCTAGTTTCTATGCAGTGACATCCTTAGTTAAGACCATTTTGTGTTCAGAGAACACGGATTAGTTTTTATTCTGCTCTGTCAGTCACTATGAAAATTAAGGTTATTCTAGCGTAATATATTTCTTTAGAATATTGTGGAAAATCGTAGCTAGGTAAGTACCTACCAAGGTACCTACTACCTACTTGTACACCTTCGACCTAACATAATTGATGTCTGTAAGAAATAGCTTTTATAGCTAATAAATGATTTTACTAGGTACTAGGACAACTACATGTCTTCATTTAAGTGACAGTCGTTTTTGGAGGCCACAAAAAATCCCAGACATACAATTTTACAAATGTTTTATCACAGCCGTCTGTATACTCGTCGTTCGTTCCTCCTCCTCCTGGTAGCTGCCTGTCGTCTGAGTAGAAATTGTAGTTCCAAATCTGCCACCCGGGATGGGGTCACTACCGTCGCGCATTTGAATAACCAAGAGACGGTGGCGACCCCATCCCGGGACGGCAAGTGAGGGACTACTCAGATGACAGGCAGCTTCCAGGAGGAGGGAGGGACGAACGGACGACTATACAGACGGCTGTGGTTTTAATTGACCAATGAAAGTGGGCGTTGCCTTATGAAAAACAAAAGTATTACCATGGTAACTCCAGGGTTCTTAGAAAATAACAATATTTCATTCAGACAAATGAAATTCAGAAAGATCAAAGAAATAGCTCACATGTGTTTAATCTAGTTTAATTTATCACTTGAAATAGTACAAGGGTCATTCCAAAAGTAACCACCCAAAATAAAAACATTTTTGTTTCTGACTTTCTTTGATTTCCATGAAATTTGGCACATTCAATCATACTATAGACAGTAGCAACCATGATTTTTTTTATAATTTTGGGGCTCTTGGTTACAAAGTTATGGCGGGGTCAAATTTTGACCCGTCGGTGACCTTTTCGCGAGCTACTTTGGTTTTCTTGGAATTACTCGGCTCCTATCAGAGCTACAGAGCTGGGAATGGTCTCATTGGAAAGGAAATTAAATTTCCTATCTAAATAAGTGACTTTCATAATATCAAGGACATCTTAAATTGAACCACACAATTGACCTACATCTAGATAAGGTCAAAGGTCAATAGGTCAAAAACACCATCTTCGATTTTTTTTAAACTTGGCAATATTATTCTACATATATGTAGGTACAATCACACAAAATTTGGAGATGGCTAAAAATTTCGTTTTCAAGAAAATAATTATTGAACATTATATTGCTTCTAAATGTAGCAATCCACTGTATGTAGTATACCATAGGTATACCATTGTAGCAGTAATTGCAGTATTACCTTCTATTGAAAGAAATGGAACTCTGTTTATATTGTCACATTCATATTTTCCACGCTAAGAACTGACTCTTCTGTAATCTTGGATGTCTGATCAGGATGATTTTGAGTCTGATGGGGATGAAGATCAATGACTATTCAACCACCTTGGATGAAGATTGGTGTTCTGAACATGATCTAACTATGGGGGACATTGAAGAATATATCAAATACGACGGCCACTGGTGGCTTGCATTCGTTTTAGAGAAGATTATGCCCGAAGAGCTTAATGTCCGATTTCTTTTCCGCACGGTTCATCTCTATACTTCACATACCCCCCAAAGGATGACGAACTTGCATTTCGTCTAAGCCATTTACTCAGGCGCGTAGGAACTTTATTTTGAGTGGAGGAGTCAAATTTTCAGGGTTTGATGAATACATGTGAGAAAGGTAGTGCGCCGACATAAGGTCTGGGGGGCCAGCCCCCAGTTCGCCCTGCAGGGCCCTTTTTGAATATTTTCATACAAAAGAATTGAATTTGAGGCTATATTTACCTAGGCATCCTTTCAAAGAAATTTAGAATGTGTGACATGCAATATCCTTTAGAAACTTTAGTCAAATGTAATATAATCAATCACTTTTTTTTTAAATAGAATCCCCATTAGCCCCCAGGGCATTTTTTTAATCTTTGAAACAAAATAATCGATTTTTAAGCTATTAAGGATTTTAGCATCTTTTTCAAAGAAATTTAGAATGTGTGACATGCAATATCCAGCCTGTAGAAACTTTAGTCAAATGTAATATAATCACTTCTTTTTTATAGAATCCCCATCAGCCCTGCAGTGATATTTTTTTTAATTTTTGATACAAAATAATCGATTTTTAAGCTTGTGCTTGAATTTTTGCATCTTTTTCAAAGAAATTTTAAATGTGGGATATTCAATATTCTTGGGGAAACTTTTAGACAAACTGCAATATAATCTGTAACTATTTGTTATTTGATAACACCCCCATTGGTCCCACAGGGAATCTTTTGAATTTCTAGTAAAAGAGAATCAATTATTTACTCTATTTTGGAATTTCTTTGGAAAAGATTGCATTAAGCAACAGCTATAAGCAATAAACAATAAGACAAATCTCACTGTATGTGTCAGTTTAATGTGTAATAACTAATTATTGAATTGTGTTCATGAGGATTATTAAGTTGGTGAAATGAGTCATTGTCTCATCATTGGATAAAACTCTGTTCAATTAGTTTAGCAAAACTTGAGAAAATTATAAGAATTCAACCTCATAATGGAGCAAATTTGTGAAATTTTTCATCTCTGTGGTTGTCAAGATGAAAAGTGTGGGGGGGGGGGGGGGGTAAATGACCGTCACTACCCCCGCCCCCGCCCCCCTTGGCACCTGCATGTACCTGCAAGGTACATGTACCTGCACCTGCAAGAAAACCAAAGTAACTCGCGAAAAGGTCACCGACGGGTCAAAATTTGACCCCGCCATAACTTTGTAACCAAGAGCCCCAAAATTATTTAAAAAATCATGGTTGCTACTGTCTATGGTATGATTGAATGTGCCAAATTTCATGGAAATCAAAGAAAGTCAGAAACAACACGTTGGGTGGTTTGTTTTGGAATGAACCACAATGAATATATTTAAATGCTGTAGGTAGTGTTGGGACTTGAAAATGTTCAAAGTGAAAATTTGCAAGACCTGTTGAAAATTTTCATGAAAAGTTTCATGAAAATACTCATTTACAGAGGACCTTTTAGCATATTATCAATTGTTTTATTTTGTAAAGTAGTATTAATGGAGGTGTGTTACATTATTATGCGTGATAGAAATACGTTTAAAAATGTCGGTGCACCTACCAGAAAAATTTAAAAAATTTAAAAATAAATTTACCTTCCTCAGGATTCAAAACATTGAAAATTTTCAAAAACAAATTTCATGAAAAATCCCAACACTAGACACAGGGCCGTATTAAGACCTTCGTAGGCCCTAGGCACTACTTTTATCGTAGGCCCCTGTCCGAAATGTTTTACTCTTTCCAGTGGTTAGATGTAGGTAAAATAATAAGCAGTGAGATGATCAATGATCTAGATGGGAAAGGTTTTGCTGCAAAGAAAACAGTTGGGGGACATGGGGATCCCCACCAATCCACCAGTTACATGCGGGTCTGGGGCGCATAGCCCCAGGAACATTTTGAATTTCCGGACTGTATCTGACGCAATTTTTACACAATTTTAAGACAAATTTAGAATAGGTAATAAAATTGAAATAATTGAATTGAAAAATAATTTTTAATTGAAGTGGGCTTTTATTTAAGTTGGCCTTTCTTACAGCCTGCTCAAAAGAAGTTGTGTCCGCAAGCTAGATATTTGCGGGTGTCAGTACAAAACAACACAAGACCAAGTGCTAATAATCTTATGGACCGAATCCAGTAGACTCTGGACACTTGCGTCCATAAATCTGGAAATTCTTTTGAGCATGAGGCTGGTAGGCCCCAAAAGCTTAGTAGGCCTGCCTTTATTGCCTTTATTGCCTTATATGGATAATACGACCCTGCTTAGGCACACCCAAGGTCCACTAAATCTTCTCCTAGCGGAGAACAGGCGAACCGCCAAATAAGGTCGTTCCATCTGACGCCATTACGGTGTAAAGCGGAAGTAAAATCAAGCGGATGTAATCAAGTGGAAGTAAAGCGGAAACGGAAGTAAATTTTGTTGAATAACATTGATCGCTCATACTACATTAAAACCAAGACGATGAAACTGATCAATATCAAACAAAAGGTAAACATCAATTTATACTATTTGTGACTATGCCGACTTACTGACGGACACTGCATCTGACAGTTCAGATGTTAGCTAAGCTGTCTTGCGCATGCGTGACGTCTTCCGTCTTCCGTCTTCCGTTTGGCACCCCAATGGCGGACACTTTTGTATTTAACATAGTGGAAGTGTGTGCAACGACCTAATTAGCACCGTGAGGTGCTGCGCGCTAGTAGGAGCGGAGATTTAGTGGACCTTGGGCACACCTAGGGATGTGAGCCCTAGGAAATGGAAATATTTCCAGAAATTTTCCAAACTTTATTTTTAATTCCAATTTTTCCGAAAAAAATAGTTTTTGAAATGCATACTTTGGAAGTACCGAAAACAGTTTTTAAACCTTCCGTGGTAGGGTGGGAAGGGTATCTTTTGGCTAGCTCATGATCTACTATTTATAAGTTGTGGAATATAATGCAAAAACCTAGTACTATTTTTACATTATATCGCATAGCTTCCATACAGTACAAGTTACCACTCTATAACTTTGCAAGGATGTTAAATATACAATTAGGATACACTTTTTTTTTTTACAAAATATCAAAAATACTTTTTAGAGGGGGTCGTTTTAAGGACAATTTGGGCATCCGCACACCCAAACTAGGAGGGCTTTTTGAGATTGGGACCTCATTTGTATGTGAAACATAGATCTCTGTGGACGCACGACACAAGTCTTGAAGGGCCCACATAAGTCAGGGCCTTGCTGATTAGAGGTGATGACATTACAGTGTTGTGTCCGATGGCTCAACCGGTTCGAGCGCGAACTCGTCCGTCTGCCAACCCGATCGATCAAGCCACGCTCACCACCAATGAGAAGATTCTGCGAGAATGCCACACCTTGTACACAGATCTTGACAAAGGTGAGCCTCAATCTCTTAAGGGGGGAAGAGCGTAACCCCTACTTCGATAGAATTCGCTGTAACTTTGCATTCTTATAGACAATTTCATTCTACACCAGAATATCGCAAAAAAAACTAGCATCGTGAACTAGTTTTTGAGATAAAACCATATGTCTCCCAATGTTAGCTTATGGCGGCCAAGAAAAATCGTGCAATTTGTACGCTAAAATGAAGATCTAATTTTTTTGTGTCGATAGATTTCAACAAAAAACTTATTTTCTAGTAGACATATATGGATATATTATCAGGAAAAAATTAAAAACGATACCAACCTGAACTATTTTAAAAGTTTTACAGCAAAAATTAAATCATTTTCCTATACCTCCTGTGTTAAAAATTTCCTTATCTTCTTAAAGTATCAAATTGAAATCTCAATATACTAAGTCATGGGTTGCAAGATACATGATATTTTATGAATCCTTCATACCTTCATATACCTAGTTGAAATGTTGGAAAAGTTAATAAATATTGCTAATTTCAGTAAAAAATATTTTCGGGGTGTGGCATTCGATGTCCCCACCTTAACTTGTACCATGTTTGAATAATTTCAAATATTATTGGATTGGATGTAGCCAGGGACATTACACAGCTACAGTTCGTTTTTCCTATGTTTGAACTCTCACCAGATGGAGCCACAGTCAGTTGTTCTGTTAGGCCGAGAAAGACTTCATTGCGCGCTCACCTTGCAATGTTGTCTTTCTCGGCCTTACAGAACAACTGACGGTGTATCGGACTGTAGAGAGCTCAAACATAGGAAAAACAAACTGCCTATTTATGTAGAACCTACCTATCTACCTTTTTTATTATTATTACAGGCTAAGTCTTGAACAGATTTGTCTAGAAGTAGAGCAATCAGCAAGATGTGGTCTCTGTTTTAAAGGTTGTGATAGGACTTGAAAATGTTCATGGCATGTTGAATTTTAAAATTAATATTTTTACATTATTTTGTGGTAAAAACTGTTTTTTTATTATTTGATATACAATTTTCTATAAAAATAAGGGTCGTTTGTTTATTTATTTTATATGAAAGATGGAAATAGTAGTTAAATTGCAAATCTTGAAAATTCCCAACTTAAGAGGTATTTTTGAGATTGCTCAATCTCAATCAATTGTTTTTGCTCTTCATTCATTTTTTACTTTGAAATTGAAATTAACCAAGAGTCATCATTCATCAACCTCTCTTAAATGTATTTCTGGAAGCCCAAATGAATGAAACAACTTGATGCACTTCTATGTTTAGCATTGGCAGAATACATAGAGGTGACCTTCAGCTGCAGTCAAGGCTAATAGTTTCAAATTGATTATTTCTTCATAGAATCAATCTCGATGCCATGGTTATTTTAAGTGACAGGTGACATTTCATTCTACAGGTCTGATTGTAATCGCTGAACATTTCGGTCTCAAACTTCTCGCTCCAAGAAAGAAAATCGTTGTGCTTCTCATTGGGAATCACTCGGCTGGTAAATCTTCCTTCATCAACTGGTAAGTTGTACCCCCCTCCCACTTGCATTGCTTCACACACTAACTAATGATAAAAACATTTCCACTAACATCTGTTTTGTGAGGACAAAAAACACCACCACATTGCCCATGGAATCAGTTGCTACTACTCATACCGAAAACATTGACCTTCTGTGGTTTATCACCCCACCCTAATTAGTTGTTACACTCCCTTTCTTATGTTGATAAGATTATTATGTTTTATTTATCCTTGCCTCTGGACTTGGCGTTTAGTGAAAGTTGGATTTATGAACAGGTTCAAGAGACAAATTATTTAATTGTTCATGGCATTTTGTTATCTACAGTACTTTCGTTTTTAGAATAGAGTTGTTTATTAGAAAATTGCCCAAATATCAGTTTTCAACCTACAACTAGGTCACTTAAAAGGTGAGGAGACCAAGCCTGTAAGTCTGGTTTTCAGCAAGAGATATCAATGCATTGTCGAAAACTAAACCCCTTAAATTATTCCTCATTTTGTATTGACATATTGAGTTGACATTAATTTATTTGTCAACCATAAAGTATTATTCTTTGGTGAGGTTTCTGGGTGTAGGAAAATAATTATCATTTTATTTTGCCATCAGCAATGCTGTTGATATGCTTAAAATTACATTGACGTACAGCCAAGCTGGTTAATGACAAAATGTTAATAATTTTTTTACCATTTACTATTTTTTACATGGGTTCTTGAAATAATAGCATATCACCATGATAAGAAAAGAAGAAAAAATCACAATCATGATAAAACATTTTTTCAGGTAGGTATTGTAGAACCAAATTTCAAAAAGTTCATTTTCGTACCCACAATTATGAAAAATTGTAATTATGAACAATTACCTATGAAGTCCTAATTAATAGGTAGGTACTAAAATTCACAAGAAAAACATGTTATTTTTTTTATCCCCTTGTGCACCTATCCAACATGCAATTTGTATAAATTGTTTCCTGAGCTTTACCTATTATGTGTCAGAAAATTATTGGCACATAAATAATTAAAATTAATTAGCAACACCTATTTTTTTTTTTTTATTAGAAAGAAGTGACTTTCCTGTAGTTGAATACCTAGTAGGTACAAATATAAAATTGTTCAAGTTGACTGTCATCAAGACTGACATTTTTTTATAGGTAGTTTTCTGCATTTTTACAATAACTTAATTGTCTAGTCCAGTGCTCTACCAACTGAGCTAAGGAGGAGGAGGTCATCTTGCAGTTGTGATTTATTCACATCCACCTACCCTTGGTCATAAGGAAAAGACACTAAGCCATACTTAATTGTTTATTAATTTATTAATTAATTTAATTAGACAAATCAGACGACATTCTAGTGTTAGATGGTTCATAACTGATTTCCACGTAATGCAATGCACTGAACACATGAGTCAAGCCCAGCATCTGGAGTCAGCATCACCTAGAGTGTCTCCACTATATCCTAACCAGCAGCATGTGTTCAAACATCAAACAGTGCTGCGTGCAGAAGTCTTGTGTAGAGATCTCAGTGCCAGTGACACAGTTGCAAGATAAGATAAACCCAGGGTGGGACAGAGAAAGGGTTGTCCCTGATAGGCGACCACTGTTTCCTGTGCCGTGTTATCTGCACAGTGCTTCCTCGTGTTACCAGCAGCCAGGCTACTTGGTAGCTCGTAAAACACATTAGCAGGTAATGAGGTATTGATCACTTAGGTACTTAGGTAATTAGAGGATATGGATTTTTAATTAGTAATGTCTCAAAGTTTTATTCAGAAGTCAGTCAAGTGCTTTTAGGTAAGAAGCAACAAGTTTTTTTTACTTTCTCATTCATGTCTGTGACTGTTAAACGAAATAATTAATTATATAATTACAAGTTCTGTATTTGTGTCGACATGCACATGGCTTTTTTCGGCTGATATTTAACATCCTTATCAATGGGCTGTGTCAGTTTGGTTTTGGTGAGCTGTTCTGTGAGTTGTCTTTTTTGTGAGTGTGAATTGACTTAGGTAAAGTTGTGTTTTATTCCTAATATTAATAAGTTGAGTGAAGTTGTGCTTTCCACGCTGTAGCCGACACATGTTGAGACACTGTCCCACACATGTTGATATAATCATGTCCTGTGGTCGGCTGTCCTGATTGTGGTTTCCCGAGATTTCCAAGACTCTTGTAACAGCATGTACATTAACTCCGTCCTTTTACATAACTATTTGCCAATCATAATAATGTTCTTCACTATTATCAATAATATGTTGTTATAATTTGTATTTATTTCGTGTATTTTCACTTGCAGGATGTCAAATATGAAATAAGAACATTTGTCATTTATATTCATTTTGAATACACACATACTTTAAATTCATTCAAGGGTTGAATAAAATTTAGTCATACATATTTTTATTTTTAAAAAATCTAAGTAGGTACTTACAGGGAGAGTAGGTTCACAAAAATTAGTCAAATATTTTGGAAAAAATGTCATGAAGAGCCCACTGATTACCCCTAGCTTGTCCCCCAGCAAATAAACAAGAAATACTGGTTTTTGTACCACTTGGCAAAGTTCTTCCCAGGATTATCAGGCGTATTTTATCTTCTTGATAGCATTAGCAGGAAGCTAAAATCAGTTACAAGATAAAATATGCTTGCTAACACTTCTATGCCAACACTATCAAGAACTCTATCCAGAACATTGGCAAAACAAGAGCCTACTCAATCTCATACTATTTTTTGTCACAGCTGAACAAAGTCTAACTGGGGCACAGATGCTGTCAGTATATAAGTAATCAGTAATCATTGTTTTGATATTATATCCTTATTTGATACCACTTCTGTATTTCTTTTCCAACTGTATTTAAAATACTATGATTAAGAAATTGCCTGTCCCCACAGTTTTTCTCGAAAAAACCAGATTGATGTATGTTACTATAGCAACCTGGGTGTTGCAACTACCATAGACATTGTATAGCCTTCGGCTATACAATGTCTATGCAACTACCCTTTGCTCGGGGTTGTTTATAAAATATGTCACGCCTCAGAGGGGAGGGGGAGTCCAATCTGTGGCGGGGAGAGGGGGGGGGGACAGGCGTGATGTCACAGTTTGTTGTATCTATGTTGTGATAATTATTAATTTGATAAATTGTCACAGCCATATATCAATATCTTTTTAAATATAGACTGTTTGGACCTATGTTTCAGCAAAAAGAAATATCACATTTGTTATTATCAACTGAGATTTGAATTTTCCCTCTACCAAGGTAGTATAAAATTCAACATTATTTTTTTGTTCTCATTCTTTCAATATATTTTTTCTTTGTAATTTTTCTTTGAACATATGCATTGTGTTTTTTTTGTAGGGGAGGTGTTTGCAGGTGTGACATACCTTTTAGGGGGGTTGTAAAAAGTGTGACAACTTGTGACAAGGGGGAGGGAGGGACATACTTTATGAACAGCCCCTAGGACTGTGTGTTGCACTGCATCGGGACGGATCTTGTTCCAGGTACATCGAGGAGCATGTGCAGAAGACCGGCGTGGCCATCGAGACGCAGGGGTTCGTCATCGTCACCAGCGGCAAGAAGAGGGAGTCGCTCACCGGCAATGCCACTCTCCATCTCTATCCACACTTCAAGCCTCTGCAGAAGATCCCAGGTAATTCACTCATGTATTGTAATGTAATGGGCCAAGTTGCTTGAACACAGAATATAGTTTGGTTTGTTGGGAAATGTGGCAAAGAAACTTATTTTGACAGGAAATTGTGAGAAATAGTATCAACAAATGCACAGGAACATCATAATTTAGTAAAAACTCTTATTCATAGCTTGACACAAACTTTGCACTTGTTTTCAGCAATGCAAAAAATTGAGTTTTCCTAAAGGACGGATATTATGTTGGCACGTTGACAGCTCAGATTTTAATTATAAATGGAGGTAAATCGATGTATTTTTGTAAACTGAGTGATTCCTCATATTTAAGATTTCTCTAGACTCTGGAGCCTGCAATCGCCCAGGTTGCCATTAAGTTTATCAAATATTGCCAAATATTATGCAGAATATAGTTATTCTGAATGGTGCCAACAAGATGGTGACAACGTGAGGGATGTCTCATGCAAACTGTGAATTATAAATTAATAGTTTTGAGTTATATACTGTGACTTTTGAAATCTTGTCAAAAGGTAAGGAGAAAATTGTCACTCATGAGACCACTCTTTTATTCACCTACTACTTTCTTTCTTTAACTGATTGAAAACAACATAAATTGCAAATAATATTATAGGATATTAATTAATGTTATCATTTGCAGAATTGTAAAACCTCACTATTACCTATTTAAATTGAATGCAAATCATTTCATTCTTCCATATTATGTTTAATATTTTCATACAGCTATCAAATGTCGTGCAATCTATGCACAATGCAGACGGTTGGATATCGTGTTTACAAGCGGTGTGTAATCAGCGGCTTGCATCCGCTTGGTGCGGTGGCGTCACTTCCTGCCCGGCCCGCCACATCCAGGATAGCCGCTTCCTCCCCTTGCAACATGGGTTGGGTCGATCCACCGCAACAGAATATATATGCGCAGTTTCACACGTGTTAGTTATGTTTTGTTTTTTGAAAAATATGATTCGGAATATTTTCCCGACTCACTTTTCACTGTGGAAAAGTAAGTTTTCCTTCACATTATGCTTTTTCTTCATTTACAAAACATTATACTTTGCTGAGGACAATTCTTGAGCTTTCACGGTTTGAAACCGTTCACATTTTCATTATTTAAGTACAATGCAAACGTAAAACAGTTTAAAAACGTGAATCTCTTGAATTGGCCTCCTGTAATGAACAGTTAAAACTTAGACATTTGTTTTGGACAGCCATCCTATAACATTAAAATTCCGGATTCGGCCCGAATATGATTCGGTGCAATGTTAATCTATATGGGCGTGAGTCGTTTCCGGAATCTGGAATTTTGAAGTTATAGAATAGCTGCCCTGGACTTGCACTCTTGAGGTCCAGGTTTTGATTCCTGTGCCTATATGTCCTGACTGAGTTTATCTTGTGGTTTCCCTCGGTCGAGAGGGAATGCGGAGAATGTACCCCACTGATAGGCCACGCCTGCCTCCTTCTACACATTCAAGCGTAATTGCAATATAGTGAGACGTTAAACAACATTAAACAAAATAAAATTGCTTGAACTTATAACAATAATTGAGGAACTATTGGAACAAAACTCCTTTGCAGTTGCAACAAAAGTAGAATAATTTTATTGCTGAATAAGTTTGTATAAAACAATATATTGTAAATAAAATAGGTTGTGTGTGTAAATAATAATTGCTGTGAAATATGTTTGTTGATTTTCCTCAAGAATGAATAGAGCTACAGTTTGTTTTAATTTTTCATGATACTCCACTCGTTCTACATGGATGATGATAAGGTCGTTAATATTTTTTCCTATGTATTAGATCTTGTCTTGGCAACTTGACAGTTTTTACAATCCCAAATTTGGAGTATTTTAGTTGGAAATGTTCATTAACATTATTATTAATGGATTATTTTATACCTAGTACTTGACTTGATAACTCTGTAAGGAAACTTGACTCGAAAGTACCCCACCTAGTTAATTAAAATACAGATCTCGTAATAGCTAGATAAGGAAGTCTTGTAGGTTCGCCAGTTTAACTTCCTGTATAAGAATAACCTTATCAAAGACTATGATTAAAATATGGAAGCAAGGAGCAGCGCTTACATTGCCAGATGTGTGCACAATCTTAATGAACATTATTGTGTTGAGTTGCGAAGTAATTACAAACCAACTGAAATAGGTATATCGTCGTTTTTGAGCCAAGATTACGGTCTTCTTTGCTAATGTATTTACCACCAAAAGTTGGGAATAATTTTATTATCGTTTTCAAAATAATATATATGGTATAGAATACAACTGAGCAAAACTAAGCAAGTTGGCTCAAGTAGTAAGCTCTAGACTTGCAGTTCGGAGATGCCAGGTTTGATTCCCACGGCCTTCCTGACTGAGCAACTTGCTGGCTTATCTCAGTCCGCAGGCAAATGCCGGGGTGGTTCCATACTAATTGGCCATGACCATCATTCCCTCCTTCCATCCTTACATTCTTCATCATCATCTCCGAATCATCATCATAATCATTCATCAATTGCCATTAGCCTCGCTACACAACAGTTCAACATTGAAAAACACTAAAAATAAAAATGACAGTCTTCTGGCATCATCACTTCTTGAGCTTCTACAAGTCATATGGATTATAAAATCTGCAAATTTCATTGATTTGTAGCTCAGTTGGTAAATCAGTGGACTGAAAACCCAAAGGGCGTGGACTCGAATCACACTTGTGTCAAAAACTTTAGATTTGCAGTTCCTTACAAAATATGATATTACTATCAATATCCTGTGCATACTGATAATGATACATTCACATACTTGGATATTATTTCAACGAAGATCTCTTTTCTCACCCTCTTCTTATCTCCATCTGTCAGCTTTATCTTGATCTCCTTATCCTTTGTCATCCCTTATCTCCTCCCTTCTGGTCTGGTCTTGCTGATTGTTTCTTGTGCATGTGAAATGATAATGACAGTGGCTGTGGCCTGACACTTCCTGCTGGCTGGGGCTGGGTTGTTCACACCCTGCTTTCAGTCAAGCTCTTATAGCTCGGTCATCCACTCCTTGCCTTCATTCGCTCACGCAACTCCAAACCAGTCACAAGCAGCCGTTCAGTGTGCCATCGGGGATTGTAGTTGCCGCAGTGCGTGGAGTGTTAGGGAATACCGAGTACTTTTTGGAAACTGCTTTTCTTATTAATTAATTTTCTCCGTAGAAAATTGGTTTTGGAAAATTTTATTATGTTCATTAATTTTAATTTACTTCAATTTTATTTTATTTATTTAATTGTGTTCTGTGTAATTTCAGAAAATAATTCTGATAAATCTGAAATAATTTCTGAATTTGGAATTCAATTAACTATTTGATTTTCATACATTGTCTAATAAATGAAAATACTGTCGATTATGAATAATTAGTTGCACGTTTTGAGAAACTAACAAATATTTTAGCTAAATAAATGTTTGAATAAGGTTTTAAAACACTTCTAATAATTTATATAGAAATATTTTTCAGAAGAATTATTGTATAATTTTCGAAAATAAATTGTTTCGTAAATTCTCCGTAAGAAGGTGTTAAAAAGTGACTTGGTTTGTTTTTCGTGACGAAGACGCCGCTGCTAAGAAGACGAAGCCGATCTCCGAGCCTCTCGGCTGCGGTGCGGTCTTTCGCCGGGCATCCAGCTGACCTCGAACACGGCTAGCTGCCTGGTGAAGGGCAACACCGCGGCCGAGGAAATCCTCGCTGCAACATTCTGACCGACAGGCCGACGCTTCCCTCTCGAGCCGTGGAATAATCACTGCGTGTTTCAGGGGTCATCGACTTCCTCTCCACCGAGATATCCACGTCGAAGCAGAAGAAGTTCTCGCTGGTGACGTTCGTCGACACCCCGGGCCTCGTCGACGGGGACATGCAGTACCCGTTCGATGTTAATCAGACCATTGAATGGCTCGGTGAGTTACGATCAGTTGCTTTCGAACACTGTTTAGTGGCTTTCAATTTTTATAACCCAACCCATCAGAATTTCATGAATACAGATTTTAGGTGAGAGTAATTGGTTTTTGAGTAAAAAGTGTTGCTGATCTATACGCTTTAACATAATCAAGAGTGCAATTACTTCTTCTAGATCAATTTTACATCTTATTTAGAATTAGGTTAAAATGCCGCATTTCTTTAACTTGGTGACTCCAAATTCGCATCAAGAATTTCTAAACTGTTATTTTATCAATGACCTGGATAGGATATCCAAGTAGTCATTTCACATTTCAACAAATTGGAGGATATTGTTCGAATATTTTTTTTACGGTCTCCACTAATTGACAACGTAAGTGTACAAAATTTCAGATCAATACATTAAACAGATTGACCTGGAAAGTTTCCACAAAAACAGGGAGAGAAATGCTCGATTAAGGAATGTCTTACTACTCACTGAGAAACAACTCTGTGAATGTGATGAACTATGCAATGTACTTGTGTCCGCGCAGGCTCGATGTCGGACTTGGTGTTAGTGTTCTTCGACCCCATCGGCCAGGCGCTGTGCAAGCGCACGCTGAACCTGGTGGAGAAGCTGAACACCGCGCACACGGAGAAGATGCGCTTCTATCTGTCCAAGGCAGACGACGCCGGCACCGAGCCCGACAGGCAACGGTAAGTTTAATAATCAGATGAATATTGGACTACAATTTGGGATGCGCTTACAAAGTGTCTTCATATATCATTTTGATATTGCATAAACAAGGTGTAATTTGTGCCATTGTTACTTATTTTTTAATTGATACGATGTTGTAAAGCATGAAGAGCTTCATGCTTGGTTTCACAAAAGGGCACTTGGATTCCTATTATCGAGATTGTTCGAGTGCTTGTATAATCGAGCGTGACATCAAATTGACGGCCGTCTGAACAAAATAGCATTCAATTTACCACGCCAGTTCATTATTTTGTTCTGTCTGCCATCGGGTGGCCTTGAATCTGTATGAAATTTTCCTCAAACGATCTCGACATTAGGTTCCCTAGGCCCAGTAGGTAAATAAAAAAGGAAATGAAATTGGCACGTATAAAACTTGTGCCCTGCTCATATCTTTACTTCAATTTATTGTAAGCTGCGGATGAATGAGAATACAAAACAACTCTTCTGTGTTGTTCCTAGAGTGATGATGCAGATCGTGCAGGAGCTGTGCAAGAGACCAGGTCTAAACCGAACCGGTTTCGCCATGCCGACCATCTATATACCGGATCTGAACAAGGTCAGTGACAAGGTTAAAATCGCTGCAACCTCAATACCATTCCTTATCCTTAGGCTTCCAAAAGATGAGACATTTGGCTGTTTTAATGAAACACTCGACTGCCTAAAATTGTTTCTTAATTAATAATGCTCCTGAAAGCGAATAGTACATACACTTCAAGCCTAAGATTTTTATGTAATTTTTAATAGTATTATGGCAACTTAAACATACCATAATATGATTTTAGGTCAAAACTTAGTTAATGTACCGGCTTTCTGCTGTGAAGACGAACTATAACGTCACGTCACAAGTTTCCCCAGTATGTGGTTTTATTTACTTAGAGCAGTGAGTTTGAATTGAGCTTATGGCAATTGGCTCGATTTTCCAGTCATTCAATGCTATGAATTAAAAGAGTTTTATTTGAGTTTTAATGTACTTATGGCACAACTAAAATTGATCACTCAACAAATTTGATTGACTGAAAAATGTCCAATTGCACCATCTCAAAAGTCAGTCCAAGCGATCTCCTTGTCTCTAGTAGGTGATCTCACATTTCAATGATAATAACAAGCATTGATTGTTATTGAACATGACCAGCAGTCATTCAAATTTGTTCACCAATCAATTTTAGTTCTGCTAAGTGTACATACCATTCCTCTCACGTAAGTGATTTAGCCCTGTGAAAGGTGCTTGTACCTAGAGTTGAGATTGTGTTGATCGTGTTGCAGCAAACGCGGTGCGTGAACCAGATCGACGAGCTGTGCTCCGACATCGAGCGCGTGATCAACCACACGCTGCAGAACACGCTCAACGCGCTGGAACGTGATTGCGACGCCATCCAGGCGCTCATCACGCATCGCATCGCGCAGGACGTGGAGGATCGCGCTCACAACTTCAAGGCTTCCGGCAGAGGTCAGTGCAGGGTCGCTTGATGCAGGGTCACTTAACACAGGGTCACTTAATGCAGGGTCACTCGATGCAGGATCACTTAATGCAGGGTCACTCGATGCAGGATCACTTAATGCAGGGTCGCTAACGCAGGGTCACTTATTGCAGGGTCAGTTAAAATAAATTACCTACATACATTACATACTTTTTTAACTATAATTTTTGAAGCACATAAATTGAAAAAAATTGCCTGTATCTAGTGGTAAGAACATCTTTATTATTTTTGTATCTACGTATTTAATATGTAACTATATTTTTTAAATTTATTTTTTTATTTATGTTTATCTATTTATTGTAAAAATGGACAGCGCAACTTTAATCACTATTAGTATTAATTTTTATGTTTAAATAGATAAGTAATGTTAGTCTCACCAACCACCAATGTCTTGCCTTATTGTGTTGTGACTTGTGATTGTGATGTGAACGATGTTTCAGCGATGATGTACGGAGCGCTGGGTGCCGTGGTGCCTTTCTTCCTGCTCACTCACCTGCTGGTGACGCTCATCAGCGAGAAGGCCCTGGTGTCCGTCATCGGGCTGCGGGCGGCCAGCGGACTCTACACCTTGCTGGTACGTAGCCACCATGACATCATCCACCTTGCACGTAATGTTGAGGATATCGCTTAGATCGGCATTCTAAATAGTAAAGCTCTACCAGCTGAGCTCTCACCTAGTAAGAGAGAAGTCAAGGGCTGTGCAAACCGGTTCGGTTGGGTTCTAAATTCTCGGATTTCAAACCAAGGTTTTTTTTATAATTTTTGAGCCTTGTATGAGATGATTATTGTTGCTTTTTTAATACTACTAGGTATTGTTATCAATCAAGATCACTGATTTTGATTAGTCCCTCGGCCTCGCATTACCGGATATAAAGTGTAGGAAGTGAGGAAGGTTGTTGAAAACAGTACATAACAGGTGTTTTTTCAATGATGATGAAACAGAAAGCCCATAATTCCGTTGCTCTGGGTTGAATTTATGTAAAATCCAGCCACCATAGGAATGATCGACCTTGAAACATAAAGTCAAGTTATTTATTTGATTGCCATTCAGATATCTATTAAAAACCATTTTATTAACATTATAAATATTATTACGGATGTTTTACAGTCTATAAAATCGTATTCAAAATTGAAAGAAATGACTATACAAGACAGTAGATTTCAACAAGCTCATCATTCTTACAGTAAATGGATTTTAGCCTTCTTGTACAAAAAACATGATGATGTTTACAAACACAGAACCAATTATTTTATATTTGCCTGAAAATTTGGTGTCCCCTCCAGTTCTGTAACTGTTCCAAGTGACTTAACAACTGAATGCGAGCTGGACGTTGAGGATAAATCATTGTGTTTCAGTCGCCCGTGGCCGTGATGTGGTCAGTGGTGCCGGTGGGTCATCAGTGGACGTTCCTCGCACTGCTGCTGCTGCTCTCCGGCGTCCTCTTCATGCTGACCAAGTGGTCGCTCGGCCTCCGCGACACGCTCTCTCGGAAACAGAAGAGGACCTTCGAGACCATGATCGGACACGTCGAGGCCGCCGTCAAGTCCAAGAAGGTAGGCTCGTGGTTCTGATACTGATCTTAGGGTGTTGTTTGCAGAATATCCCAGTGAAAAAGATAATTTTCGGACCTACGTCGTTTAATATATTGCAATATAAACATACATAAACACACATTCATCACTTCCATTTTCAATCAGTCGGTGGCCAACAAGACGACAATCAATTAGTTTTACTTTTGAAACTCTTGAGGGTTCTTACCTAATAGTATTGCCAATTTGATAGCACGGTGCTAGTTAGCACCTAGCACAAGTAGCTAGTTAGCATCGTGCTACCCTTTGCTATCTATCCTAAATGCCCATAGTAGCACTGACCTTGAACTCAGCACCATCACCAAAGTTTCGCGATATTAGGTCCATAAATTAGGCCATATTAGGCGATAAAGGTCCAGTGTTTTTAGTGATTCCAGTTTAATTTTAAATTTAGTTATATTTCTTCCAACTTGAATCCATCCTCTCTTCAATATTGTTGCAATACTCAATTGTGGAATGCAGATATCTAATCTGTACATTCTGCAGTTCTTACTTCACTACACTTATCCATTCCGCTAGCAATGTTCCCCGCTACATCAGTTTGTCATGTTCCGCAGCTTCTCTACCGGGAATACTTGGAGCAGAGCGTCGGCTCTTACGACTTGTGAGGCGTCGATACATCCCCAAGACACTGGCAGCTTACTCACATCTCCGTTCATTTCATCCTTTCTCGCGCATTGCGTCCGGGCATTCAACCGTGGGGTCAGAGTCGCGTTACCGGTGAAGATTGTAGAACTAGTGTGTGAGAATGTCCCTGGTGGGCGTTTCTGGAACTTAGTCTACGGACGGATCACGTCCCTAAATGGATTCATTTCAACTGCTTTCATTTTACATTCCATTGCACCATTTTTTGTTAGCTTTTTACTTTTGTACCATGGGAGGAGAGAAATACTATACCTAAGTAATCTACATTACATTGAATTAGCTTTTATTGAACCTCCATGAACTCAGCTTTTTATTTTTAAAATTCCACTTCTATAAATATTTAAGCTATTCAGGTTTACCAGACAAAAAAGTTGATTCTTAATAGTAGGAAGAAGGTAGTATAGTATAATCCACATAAATGGGCTCCATTGATGGGGGTTTTATTATGTTGTAATTTTAAAAAGTGTTGTACACCAAGAAATTAGGAATGAGGCCAGTTTATGTAGATTCTTCTACCCTACACTGATGGTACAGATACGTTGTTTGAAGTTATTGTAATTTGTAATAGATCACTTTTAGTGTGCTCTTGATATTTTACTCAATGTAGGTTCACTCAAACCAATAAAAATTGGTACTCGAAAAGAAAAGGAAAGGTTTCTGGTTTCTGGTACTGGTAAGGTTTCTTTCTTGACAATCAATCCTTGTTATTATCAATGAAATAAGAGCTCGCCTACTAGAGGTAGATGATGCGTTAACACAGCCTTCATGGGATGATGCCATCAAACGCCAATCCTTTTCTTTTCGAGTACCAATTTTTATTGGTTTGAGTGTACCTTAGTTACACCAGTCTCTATTTGTATCTAGAAAAGGTAGTATTTTATATAATAACACTTTAGAATGTTGGTTGAACTTGCTTCTAACTTTTTTAAGATTCTATCAACCATTTTAATTCTAAATCAGGAATTTGTAGGTAATGTAGGCAAGAAATATCAGGGCTGCCATTTGACATCTTGAATCTCTGTTTTATGGGCTTAAAGTGCTGAATTTGAGAATATTTGTATTTATCTACCTCAAACGCTGAACACTCGTAGAATGATGTGTTTTGTTGGCAGCCCTCCTCACTATATATTACTTAGCTTTGTATATTCAGAGCATGTCTTATTCTGTCATTCAAGGCAGGGACTGACTCCCTGCAAGTGATTTTATATTATTGCAATGTTTTTTACACTTTTGCATTCCTTGTTGTGCGTTTTCGTTCTGTTTTGCGGTGATTGCCGTGTCCATGACTGTCCAGTGATAATAAATAAAATAAATATTCAAGTTCCCAAATAACATGTTCTTTTTATCAAAATATTTTGACAATATCCTGCCATAATTACTTCCTTTCCTTTGTGATTTAATATCATTAGTATTTGTTGGTATTTTGAATTCAGCAAAAAAATATTCTGACATTTTGTTGCCTATTTTTCATTTTTTGTTAAGTTGAATTTTTATTTATTTTTTTGTTTGGGGTTTAACGTTGCACTGTTCTGCAGCGAGGCTAATGGCGACGGATGAATGATTTGATGATGGTGAAGAATAGGTAAGGATGGAAGGTGGGAAGGAAGCGTTCGTGGCCTATTAGTAGGGTACCTTCCCAGCATTTGCCTGTCGACTGAAGAAATACCACGAATTGAATTTGTATTTGAATTGAAATTTGAATCGAATTGAAATTGAATTTTCTAATCAGATTTTTTGTATAGATCCTGTGGTTGTAAAATTAATATTTGTAATTAAGTGCATATAATTTTATAGTCTGGAAAATTAATTTTTTTAACTCTTGACATGTGTCCATGAGGAAAATTACAAAATGTGTAAGGATTAAGTAGGTACCTATTTTGTGTACGATCGTAATTTAAGTATTACGATCTTAAAAATATTTTGTTATAAAAAAATATTAAATAGTGTTCATTCAAATACAAGCATTTTTTAGTTATTTACCTAGATGGTGATATATTTTGGATTTAAAGTAAAGCTAATTTTTTAGTTTTTTCTGCCAAATCAAAATGCTACTTTTATTCGAATCGAATTCAAAAATTCGTGCCAACTTCGTTCCTTGAAATCTTGAAGGCGGTGATACAGAAAATAAACAACCAATAATCGCACTGCGGCAAATTGTAATATTCAAAATGGACGGCTTTCCTCGACCTCTGCAATACGTGAAGCCAGGCTCCCAGTGAGTAAAATCTCTATTATCGTACATTAATAATGAAGCCGCTGGCTCAATTCGTTGTGACAGAGGTCGGAAATACTCATATTTACAACTTAAGATGGTTACGAAATCTTACTATGCTGTAAATCACCTTCTGTTTGCCGGTAAAAAGGCAGCCTATTTGCACTGCATTGTTTTGATATGACTGTTGTGCGACCTCGAACGATGGTTTGCTGATTTTATGCATTCATAATCATTATTCATAGTCGCATTAATCGCAAGTCTATTTTACATTATGATGTTCATGAAGTAACAACTTCCGTTTTTGCTAATATGTACGTCCTACCTATCGACCTAGGTAGAGTAATGCTAGTAGAGTAATGAGTAATTGTGTTGCTTACAAACCTCAATGCAAATACAGGATACCTCGTAGGTTAGACCTAAGATCTATGAACCTATTGCATCACGATTCTCATCATCAGCATTACAGCAGAACAAGCATAAGACATGGAAAGTCGATCACATTGTTTATTGAACTGATTTAACAGTAGGTAGGCAGAATCTGAGGCAGAATGAGGCAGAATCTGATTGGTGTAGCCCAAGGTTTGGACTTGTGTTTATGCTAGGCTGCTGATTAATGTAAAATACTGTTTGGACCTGTAGTAAACAATTATTTTATATTCTCCCGGGTAGTAACTACTGCACACCATCTTTCATAACTCATGAGTTTCAATAGGCCATTTAAGAAAGTCAGTGCGCATGCGATAAAGCCTGACGGGTCCACAGCCGTCTAGTGTGTAGTGACTTGTGTCTGTTTAGTGTCTGTCATATATTTACGTGTTGTTTTCGAGAAGGCTGTGGGTGGGATGACGTCACGACGAGTCCTTTGAAGTGCGCACTGCGCATGCGTTTAAGCCTGATAACATTAGTACCACACTTCACCAACAGATGTATCTTTACTTTCTTAAATGGCCTATTGTGATCGAATGTGTGTTTCCTATTCTCAGGGGTGGTTGGAACGGCCAAGGCGAGGGCGCATCCAACGACTTCAGCGGCAGAAACTCGTACTATCCACAACAGAACTCGGGTGATATGGCCGAGTATCAGAAACGCGACGACTCGCAAACCAACTTGATTGTCAACTACTTGCCGCAGAATATGTCCGAGAAGGAGCTGTACAGCATGTTTGTCACCATCGGCCCGGTGGAAAGCTGCCGAGTTATGAAGGATTTCAAGGTAGGTAAATATGAGAGTCAGAGAAAAATTCAAGTAAGTATTCTTATAAAATACCTACAATTCAACTACGTAGGTGTTAAAAAAGTTTTAAAATGTAGATGTTTGTGTTTAAATTGTAAAAGATTTGGCACCGGGGGGATTTGAATCCATGGCCACAACCTGTACCTAGCTATGTATTTTTAATTTTATTTTAATGGAAATAGACCACCTCTGAAGGTCGATTCTACTATCATCTGCATTTGCATGAATAAAACTTGAGACAGGTGACAACTGCTTAGCCTTCAACTTTTTTACCTACGTTTTATTAAGTCGATGAAAATGTTGGTGCATGTGGTTTCAAAACGTGAATTCCAAGAATTGGCCATCTGAACTTGAAGAGACTTGAGTTTTGAGAGACTAGAGAGAACTTGATGTAGTAGCTATTTTATTATAGCATTATAGTAGGAAAGTAAACTAGTGAAATTTAAATAGTACAGAAGCTACGGAGAATTATTACTAAGCTAAGTTGAGCTAACTTAGGTGTCAGAATTCTCTCTTGCAAACACTTTCTTTAGCTACTAGACATAAGAAGTATAACCCAACCAACTCTAAGATGCTGATTTATTTGTCCAGTTTAGTTCTTGGGAACACAGTTAAAATCACTGTTCTTCACAGAATTGCAACTGTTTGAGTAGTTCCTGCTCTAAAGTTCTGTGCCGTGAAGTTATATTTGTTCCCTTGTGCTTGTCAGACGGGCTACAGCTACGGCTTCGGCTTCGTCAACTACACCAAGGCAGAGGACGCATCCCGAGCCATCGGCACTCTGAACGGCCTGCAAGTGCAGAACAAGCGGCTCAAGGTGTCCTACGCTCGGCCGTCGGGAGAGGAGATCAAGGAGACCAACCTCTACGTGACAAATCTTCCTCGGTGAGATGTCACATTATGTAACACGAGTCAAACTCTTGATCATTCTGCTTGCTGTGCCGTTTCACTTGATATGGACTCGCACTTACCTACTATTTATTTAAATGGTAAATATTTTGAGGGCCCTCAAGCGCGCCCTGCGCATGCCCATATTCACAAGGACTAAGAGAAGATCATCCACGAAGGAAGATTCAGGATTTGCCTGTCTCGACGTGGTCATGGCGAAACAGGGCTGACGTCACTGCTGAATCTTGACTCTTCCAAGTTTAAATTGTACCTACTTTTCTATATTTATAATTTCTGAAACCAGAGTTATGTACAAAAGTTGTGTGTACGCCATACGGTATCTGAACATCAGGTCAACAATAGATGTAGAAGCGGACAAGAATGAAGAGTAAACTATTGACGCTGTGTCGTCTCACACTGACAAAGAATTTAGAGTTAACCTTTGATCAATAATAGGGAAGTCTCCTTAAACTTAGATTTCTGAATAATAGTTATTTTATGAAAGTTGAGATGTTGCTGAACACAGATTTGGCATTATTTTTATTGTGAGATGAATAGTTTTCAAGGAATTAATTTACAAAGATTGATATATTTCTTACAATTTTAAAACAGGAAAATTGACAGTGACATCATAATTACTAATTAGCTATATTGCCATGGCAACAAAGGAATCACCATGGTAACACAATGTTGGAGACTTGGAAATGTCATCACAACCCTGATTCTTGTTGCCTGCCTGTTTCCCGCCAAAATATCTAATGACATTATTTGAATTTGATTTTTATGAATGAAAATTTTTAATTTCGCTGATGATAAGTGTGTTTACTGTTTATCATTGTTATTTATGTTGATAATTACAAATTAACTGGAATAAAATTTCACGAGACTTCCCGCTGCAAATAGTTAAGAGTTGTAAGTGTTGCTATCTTTTTGTTGTACTTCATTCAGGGTAGTAATGCATCTTTAGGTCGAGTACTTGAGTGCAGAAAGTTCCTCTTACCCCAACATGATCCGCCAGTCGTCTAATCGATGAACGTATTCGTGTTACAGCAATATCACCGAGCAGTATTTGGAGCAGCTATTCGGCAAGTACGGACAGATCGTTCAGAAGAACTTGCTCAAGGATAAGGTGACGGGAATGCCGCGAGGTGTAGCGTTCGTCAGGTATGCTTTCCTCGTTATTCCATCAGTGACAAGTCATATGGTGCTTAGGTAGACCTACTGAAATATTATACATTCGGACCAAGAGTAACTCATAACTCATTAGTCATTACTTACACTGATCGTTTTCCTAGTTTTTTATAGGTATTATGTTTTTTCCTAGTTTATTATCTAGTATGTAGGGTTTTTTTTCTGTAAACATTTTTATATTTTTTTCGGCAAAACTTGACTTTTGAGGTTTCATTTTTTGTGACCCATGAAAATTAAAAATTGAAACCTGCAATCTTGTCTGACCAACTTGACTAAAATCTGTAGTAGGTTTATAAGTATTTATCCACCTAGATACATTTTCATTCTTAACATTTCAAAATAAGTCACTCATATTCATTACTTTTGCAATTTAAATTACTACAATGCTTTGTCCTAAGGGTGTAAATTAACCGAATTCCAAACATTGAAAAATTCCATGAAAATATTCCGGAAAACTTGTTCATGGAAATTCCCGACACTCTCCGTGCTTGACCATGACTGATGTTTCAGATACGACCGGCGCGAGGAGGCGCAAGAGGCCATCAACGGACTGAACGGAGTCGTGCCGGAGAACGGATCCGAGCCGCTGGTGGTGAAAATAGCGGAGGAGCACGGGAAGCAGAAGGCCGCTTACTACGCCGGCTGGCAAGCGGGATACAACCAGAGCAGAGGTAAGCGGTGGCGGCTTCTATACGTTGCGGTGCAAGTGGCCTATAGATTACACTGCACAACTTATCTTACAGATTTAATAGAAACAAATTTCATTGGTAAAAATACTTGGACAATAAATCCTTGTTATTATCAATAAAATCAGGGCTCACCTACTAGTTACATAATGCATTAGCTCGGACTTCATGTGATGCCATCAAACTTTATCAGACTATCCTTTTCTTTCGTGGTACCGTTTATTATTTGTTCAAGTGTACCTAAAATTCATTTAATGGGGGGAGGGGGGATGTAAAAAGTATGGTTTAATAATACCTATGTAGGTATGTACCCACTTTAAAATAAACTTTACAAATTGGTCCCAAATGTGTATACTAAAATCATCACTAAAATAGTAAAAAAAAAAAGTTTGAGAATGAATGTTTAAAAAAAATGTGCGTCATTTGTTTGATATTTAAATAACCCTGATTGATTGGTTCATTGCTTGCATCATTAAACATTTTAGTGTTTCTTTTGTGTATAATACACCATGTCATACAGTCCAAGCTGAAATCAATATTCCCATGTGTTTCATTAAAACTTTTTGTAGATTAGCTGCTACATAATTAAAATGTTCACTCACACGGATATAAAAATCGTGTGTTCTCCCCATGCTATCTTACTAGTATTCATAGTTTGCACGTGACATCTTCCCATAGTTGCGCGACCATCTTGATGTAACATGTCAGAACGACTGTCAAGCTGTTTCTGTCTTTTGTTGAAAGAATTAATGGTTTGTGCAATTGTAAACTGCAGAAGGTGTTCTAATAGGTATGAAACCACAGCATTTACCAAAATATATTCGACTTCTGTACACACACCAAAATATTTGAAATTTTATTTTTTACTTTGTAGACGAAAAACAAGAGAAGCTCGTGCAAACTATGAATTGGGAAACGCAGAGTGTTTGTATGTGTGGGTGTTGCCTGTTGCTGAGTAAACTGTTGCTGAGTGAAGTGTTGCTGAGTGAAGTGTTGTATGAATGAATGCCTCGCCAGTGAACTGAGTCTTGTAACCTGGTTTCCTCTCTCTTGCACCAACTTGCCGCAGGAGGAGATGGTTTGTATAACAAGAAGAGAACATATCAGTATTAAACGTTGCATTAGTTTGCTTGATTCCTTTGCTGCTCGGCCCCTGGCAGTCTGCACGAGGCAAGACGGTCGGTCAACCCCAGCTTGCATTTAGTCCCGAGCGCTTTAAAACTAAACAGCTTTCATGGAGGCACTGTTTTTTATTGTTCTACGGAAATATGTGATGTTAAAATTAGGTTCGTAAGACGGCACTAAAGTTTACTTCTTCGTTGCAGAAAAGTAATAATTGATTCCAAAATACTTTTTGTCTCGATTGCAAAGCGAAGATCACTAAAGAATTTTTTGTATATTTTTTTCATTAATGAAATTGAGTATTTTTCTTCCAAGAAACTTTAGCGCCCCTTTTCCTGAAGAGAAGCCAGTGACAAAATCGTCACCAAACGTATTTAGAAGCACTGTTTTTCTCATGGCTTCCTAAAGTCGCCTCACCTACTTCAGGAAGAGAGGTGCTGGTCGTAAGTGAATTGCGCGTAATGATAAAGGAGCAAGCGCTCCACTTTCTTCCGAACGTCGGTCGTCGTGCGTCGTGCAGGCTCGGCGCCACATGAAATAGTTTCACGGTTCTAAATAATCTCTTGCATAGTACAAAGAGAAGTCTCAAAGTGCGGGTTTACCTCAATTCTAGAGTTAATATTCGATGTTTCTAGAAGGGCAGGGCTAACAAGTAGATATATTTCCTTCTATCTGTGTCAGTTTCAAAGTTTCTAAGATCGCAAGGATTTGCTGTCGGAGTTTTCCACCAACTGACTGTTTATTTGTTTGTGTTCCAAGTTTCAGACAGGAAGCCCATGTTATATAATGTGTAGTCTCTCAACCATACCAACGAAGAAAATGTAACGTTAGATTTTTAAGACCTATAAAATTGTGTAAAGATTATTCTACGAATGTTAAAGATGACATTTATTTTGATAACTCGTCCTAACTGCTCAGTCGTGTTTGTTTTACATTTGTTTTTGAATGAGCAAAAGAAGGGCTATTTTTGATCCAACTCAAACTAAATATATACGTGTCATTCGATGTACAAAGAGGGAAATAGTTCCCGAATAATTAGACGAATCTTTATTACCTGCCAAGTCCGATATATCATTCTAGATTTAGGATAGCGGATAGCGAATTGTCTTAATGTTTAGAAGTTGAACGCGATTTACGGAGAGTATCGAAAGCAATACACGATCATTATTTCCTAATACCAAGCTGCCGGTTGTTCAGAACATTTTGTTGTTTTCTAAAAGCTTGTGCTCTGATGTGACTGACTTAAGTAGTTGTTACAGTTTCTCATGGTCTAATCTCTATGATAAAGTTGTTGTATTTGATCTGATTCTATTGTGTTGTGAATACATCGAATCGATGAAATTATCTCAATCATTTACTCCGTGGATATCCGTTGGCTATCACATCTGTTCCAGTCTGGATACAGTCTTCAACTCTATGAAAGAAATATCACCATTCAAAATCACTCGACAAGTAAAACTACTTGCAAAAGAATACCTACCCTCAGCATTATATGAATGCATTCCTCATTTGCTGCAATTATAATATCATCAGGAAGTAAAATGTATCGGAGCGAGCACAAGTGATGGCCGACTTTCCTCCCTTCTGTCGCCAATTCCTTCTCCACACCTCTTCAGGTACGAAGCGTCGTTGCTTGCTGTATGAGTTATCAATGAAGATATTACCTATATTATCGTACTTACTTCTATATATTGAAGGATAAAGATGCATTATTGGTTGATTATGATCCTCCTACTGGTGAAACATCGACAGTTGAGGAAGAGTAGTGAATGCTAATGCCTTTCTTTCTTCTTTATTAACCAGGCATTGTTTCAGTTGTAATGATTCTATATGCCAGTCAATCCTTATTTCTGCTATTTAATCACGTCTGGAGGCCAAGTCTTGAAACTTACACTTTCAGGACGCAAACGCTCTCAGACGTCAATTAGTACCGTGGGGCGTTTACTGTAAGAATGACGACCTTGAAATCTACTGTCAACTGTTAAGAGGGCTTGGTAGTGAGCGTGGCCTTGACGAGTTTTTTAATCGATTTTTATCAATATCTTTTTCCAGTGTATTTGTTAACAAAATAGGGCTATGGACCTGAATTCAGAACAGTTCAATGAAAATAATTTCATAGTTTGGAATAAGCTATTAGTTTTATTGTGTCCAACAGGTGCTTAGAACCCGAAAATTTAGTAATTTTCGGGTTCTAAACACCTGAACTAATAAATAAACTAATAACTAACTAATAAATAAAACTAATAGCTTATTCCAAACTATGAAATTATTTTCATTGAACTGTTCTGAATTCAGGTCCATAGCCCTATTTTGTTAACAATTACACTGGAAAAAGATATTGATAAAAATCGATTAAAAAACTCTTAAAGGTCAAACTCACTACCCAGCCGTCTTAAGCTTAATTTTGTATAAGGGTTTAATGACTGTATAATATCTGTAATAATTATTATAATGTTAATAAATTGTTTCAATGTCGATCATCTTACAGTGAACGGTACTTATTGACGTCCGAGAGCATTTACGTCCTGAAAGCGTAAGTTTCAAGATTTGGCCTCCTGTAGCTACGTACTATACCTACTCAATTTGGGATGCAGAAGTATGGGCTGTTCCCCTCACAACATCCCCATTCTCTTTTCAATCTGTGTTGACATCTCCCATACATGGTAACTCGACTACGCCGGCACCGGAGATGAGCGCGTGTTGACGTGCCGACTGATTGCAGGCAGCAGCGTGCGCGGGCGCGGGATGCCGCGCATGGAGATGGCGCGCGGTGGCGGGGGCGGCGGGATGATGCGCGGGGGCGGCAGAGGAGGAGGCGGCGGAGGCGGCTTCCCCCCCAGGGGCTTCCCGCCCGCGCGGGGGGGCTTCGTGGGCCGCCCCAGGGGGGGCTGCTTCCCCAGCGGCGGAGCCATGAGACTTGACAAGACCCACGCGCGGTACAGCCCCATGTACAGCCACGTACACTCGTGGCACTAATGTAGGTAACCCTTTCCCCGGCAACTACTGGCTGTGATATGCTTTTTATTACTTACACATTTTATTGCCAAGACTGTATTGAATATATTTTTGTTTTATTTTTTATTTTACATGCAGTTTGTCCAGTAAGGAGTGCGACCTTGAAGAGGCCGACCTAGCTAAGTCCTAGCTAACTATGGAGCTGCTAAATGACGGGAATTCCGAATTACGAGAACAAAATATTTATGTGTTAATGTTTATAATTAAATTTCATTCTAATGCATTCAGTAGAGTATTATTTTTATTTTGTTTTAGAGTCTCCTCGGTGTTCTGTAATTTAACGTTGCTATTTAGTTTAGCAAACGATTGTGTTTAGGTTTTAGATACTTGGGCCTGTCAATTCCTTCAAGTTCTAGAACTATGTAGCTGTTTGAAACTAAATAATGTTTTTTTATCTTCACCCAACAAGCCACTTACTATGTAGCCATTTGCAATAATTTGGATTTACAATTGGCAAGACCAAAATGTTCACTATTTATGTATTGCTTATTTTAATGTACAAAAATAATAGTATGCAATTCTGTATTATTTTTTTTAATAAAAAAAGAGAAAAACTCATTTTTGTAGAATCTCCTGCTTTTTTTCAACCACCTGTTTGTTAGCTTTGAATGACTGAAGGTAGCGCTGATGTACCGACGTGGGCTGACATCAAGAATCATGCTCCGCCTCCTCCGATGTCGGCCATTGCTGTGATCTCATTGTTTCTTTCATTATGTTAGCCGCGACAAGTTGATTCAGATACTAGGGGCCTATTCTTGAGTTAGTCGGAAATGTTCACTTTGCAGAATGGATTCAGCTAAATTCACATTTTGAAAACGGAATATTTGACAAAGCTGAACATTTCCGTCGACGGATTTAACTCGAGAATAGTCGCCCTCACAGCTCTTTAGGATTAATCATTGTTATGTGATATTTATCATTGTCTGTACTGTGTACAAGCAAATGATTACCATGCAACGCAATAGGATATTATACCGTAGGTAGTTCATAATGAATGTTTGCCATATACCTAAGGCATTTTTAAGAGAGCTTCAATATAATGCAATTATTTGACTTTTATCGGTAACACTATATCTCGGAAGCTCAAGTTAAAGAGGAGTAAAGCATGTTGAAAGGTAGGTGACTCATTCTTCTTTATCTTTACCTTGGCAAAACATCGGCGGTGATATCCAGAGCCGAAGAATGTTAAAGTGAAACTCTTGTGCACCACATGTTTTCATATCGCTAGAACGATTCAAACAGTATTACTAGAAAATGTCAATGTTGCGGTGAAACTGGACTGGTTTCTCAATCCAAGATTTATCACAAATGCACTTGTCACGAGAGAAGGGGCGTAGAATACACACGAAACTGCTCCATTTGCTGGAAAATATATTGTTATGGCTTGCAAGTAGGGCAACAATGCCTAGGCAATGACACTCTCGACAGTGTAGAAGATTGTAAAATCGCCATGTAATGGAGCCTTTTTGTGTGGATTCTATTATCCTCTCTTGGTTCATTGTCTATTACCTGTAGTGATCTCGTTGACAGTTTATGTGTGTATCTTGTAACTGCATTCATTCAGGTTTTACCTGAATGTGAGCAGCAAATAACGCAAAACATTTGTGTCAATAAAACATCAATAACTGCGAAACTTATCTACATTGTATGTGTCGGATTCATTCGCCTTATCCTAGATCCTCAAATATCATATTTTAAACTAATTAAAAGAAATATTCATATGAAGTTATCATTTAAAATCTATTTATTACCGTGTTTACTTTAATAGTTGATTCATTTTCTTATTCATGGCTATAAAGCCCCATTTACACGGTGCAATTTCTTGAACAACTTCTGTGTCACATTCCCATTTTTCATACAATTTTGTATTCACACAACACAACTTTCTGTCACAGAACTTAAAACATGTTCTAATTTCCATTCAAGAAGTGTGGTACAGAAGTTGTACAAGAAATTGCACCATGTTAAAGGTTAGTGACCTGTGTGAAGCACATGGTGCTGCCAAGAAGTTCAATTTATATTCGTGAAACGGTTTTTGGGAGGTTTTAGAAGCAGGAATGATATTTTATTCTCAAAAGATTTCATTGTTTCAATATTCTAAGTATGTATAAAATTTTTGGTATGATTAATTGTTAAGCAGTAAAAACCAAAAATGCGCCCTGCAGGGTTTGCTAGGGGTTGGCGTACGTTTTCTGGAAACTTGAGGGGGAGGGGGCATAATTTTTCTTTGCACTGGATGCCGAAATCCCTAGGTATTTATGGCACTATATTAACATATTTTCTGATGGGTTCATTCTGAATAGAAATTAAGGTACCTACCTACCTACCTACTTGTCAAAAGAATTAGGTTCTCATCAAGTTTTAATGGTAATTTAATCAACATTTGACAAGAACTCAGGCGTCGTCAGCGAGTGGTAGACACTGTTTTGTAGGACGGAAATTCACAAATGAATCGATCAGAAGCCAAAGTATTTTGAGTACGTAATCAAGGATTTTATTAAATTTTGAATAGAATTTGAATTTTTAAGTTCAATAAGAAAACAAACATTATTCATAAATCCTTAAATGTGTAACTCTAATCTAATTTTCAGAAAATACATTTGGTGACAGAAAGTGGATTGCAATGTTTAATATCGACCAACTAGTTCAGGTTCATATTGTCGCGTATAGAAATGCATATTATTATATTCTTTATTAAAAATAATACAATCAAATACAAACAAACAGTGCTACTCTATGCGCATGAGCTTATAAAAACCATAAAAACGTAGGTACCAACAAACCAATAAAAATTGGTACTCGAAAAGAAAGTGATTGGCTGCTGGTAAGGTTCCTTGACAATCAATCCGTCTTATTATCAATGAAATATGAGCTCACCTACTTGAGGTAGATGATGCGTTAACACAGCCTTCATGGGATCATCAAACCTTTAATCAGCCAATCCTTTTATTTTCGAGTACCGATTTTTATTGGTTTGAGTGTACCTACAAAATAAATTTAAAATCAAGCTTCAAATCTAGTCCAAAATACGCTGAAAAACTACTTCTGTTGCAATATTATTAAAACATTTTATATGTACTTGTTCGTGGATGTTTCACGTTTCCCTGAGCTATGTGAATTTTATTGCGTCATTTTGACATTTTTATCCTCACGCAAAGTCTAGTTTTCACCACCTTCTTCAGTCTTTTTTTATTTGATTTTACGACGGTTTTACATGCAAAATTGTGTTGCCACGGTCTTCTAGAAATGAGTTTAAATTTCAATGAGACCGTGTTTATATCGCTAAAGTAGATGCGAGCTAATCTGCAATCAGACTGCCGCCACTCACCTCCCTCACGCTGCTATTACAAGCCAAGAGTTCGCGCCCCAGCGCCTCTCAATGCATTCAAATCAAGTCACTCGCAGCCGGGAAACCGCCCGGAGGTAATCGCCTTCGATCTGCTTCTTCCAGCACAGTGTAGTGTTTATGCCGCGTGATCAGTGGTGTAATGGAGCGGATGATGCGCGAGATGATCCAGTGTCAGTGCTGATGGGAGACGTATGGATCTTCTCTCGCGTTATACGCCATGCGTTGGGATTAGCGTGTATACGACTATAGTGAGAAAAGGCTCAATTTATTGGATGTGATGTAATATGTAGTTTAAGATTATAGGTACTCTTGTTACACATACAAAAATGACTTTTGACAGCAAATGATGAACAGCTCATGAATCATGATGGATGATATAAGTACGTTCGTTAATAACTACAAAGTTCAAGTTATTATCACGCGATATTTAATATTAAAGAAAGATAGAATCCACACAAAATACGTGTTAATATTATTTCCTCGTAATCAGTGTTTTTACATCTTTTAAGATGGTACAACAATTGCAATAGAGGGAAAATACATTAAACCAATCGGATTTACTTTCACTTTATAGTTGACTTTGACAGCTCAAACTTTTTAAATTGCAGTTATTTCCTTAATAAATTGAGCCTTTTGTGACATTCTTTAAAAGTAAGTAATGAGATAGGATCGTTACCATTATTGAAGACATTGGTAAAAATTTTTAAAATCGCCAAGTTGTTGTCTCGTCTTAGAATTTAAATTAAATTGTGCAAAATTAAGTACTTTTAATTTTAATTTTTAAATCTGAGAAAATTTATCTTTGAACATTTTGTGTCGAACGTTTTTCCTGGCAGACATGTCTAGGGCTTGGATGTTTAGACTTATGAAATGTCCAAAACGGCAGGCAAATAGTACCGTAAAACTATTAAAAGAGGACCAATGAAATGTTAGGCTTTGTATATTCGTCAACATATTATTCGATGTATTGGTTTAGGAGTTGAATTTGGAGTAAGATATTAAAATTAACTTAAATTATTGTATCAATGTGTCAAGTATCGTTGTTGGTCATCCAAGTTGGAGGACGGACATTTTGTGAAGACAACAATTTTATTTCTAACTTGAAACAAATATTTAATATTGTTTTCCCAAATAATTTAAAAAAGGACAACAACTTTATAGTAGAAAGAAAAGGAGTGAATTCATAGAAAAAAAATAGAAAAGGGCACTTTCAGGCAAAATAAAACACTTATTTTTTAAATGGAACACACATATTATGTATGTATCATTTTTAGACGTGTCTGAACAAAAAATTAAAAAATGGATGTCCTAAACTTAGCCCTAATCTTGACTGACAAGGCATGAGGGAGTTGTAGGATGTCTTCGGAGAACATGAATAATTATACAAATATATTGTAAAATGTATTGTTATATATTTTTTAGTAAAACAATCAACATATACACGGAAATCAACTAGAAGCTAGATTCCATTGTCTTTTCATGTGTTTATTAATATTGATTAATTCTAGTCATATTCTCAACACATCGACTATCCAGCAATCATGTCCCAGAGCTGTGTTGCCAGATGTCGCAATATGACATCCTTCTTTGATCCCATCGCCTCAATCCAGTTGTTAAAATGTCGTAAATACACACGCCCCAACACAGTCCCTGCGAATATTGATAGCTTGAATGAATACATTTTTCTGTATTTACCTGAACAAATTTCCCGTAAATCGCTATTAGTACATCGACTTGATTAATTACCTTGATTGTATCGTTAAAAACACGTCAGTTATCAAGCTGCTTGTATCTTTCGGACTAGTAAACAATTAGACCGTCGGAAAGTTATCGCTAAATGGAGGCGATGTTTCGCTTTTCGCCCCATTCCTAAAGACCAGGGTGGAGAGAAGATTTTGAAAGGGGTAGAAAACCTTGACGTCAGATATTCCGTGTGATGGGATGAAATGGCAGTCAATCTGAGTAGTAGTTTAAGAGGCAAACGGAAGCGAACGGGAATCGCACGGTTCGTCAAAGCGATTTTTTGAAAATTTGTCTTCCCACTAAATAATTTCAAAAAATCAGATAGTAACGACCCATAACAGCCTAATAGACTAAATAATGCCGTACACTGGAGTTCATTATGACCTCTGGTACGACCTCAAAGTGTTAAATACGATATTGTTAGTAAAATAATAAAAAATAATCGTATTTAACACTTTGAGGTCGCACAAGAGGTCATAAAGTACTCCAGTGTGCGGCATTATTTAGCCTATTAGGTTGTAATGGATCGTTACTAACTGATTTTTTGAAATTATTTAGTGGGAAGACAAAATTTCAAAAAAACGCTTTGACGAACCGTGTGATTTCCGCTCGCTTCCGTTTGCCTCTTAATGAGAATTGTTTTAGTCTTCCCTTCTGTTCTGAAAATGAAATGATGAGTGATGTCAGATGTCACCGTCCGCCATCTTTAAACTAGGGTTAACTGGAACGTTTCCTAATGTTCTTTCAACGTGTTCTCATTTCCCTTCTTGTTTTGACGTATCGATTGACACATCAAGACTGTACTTGAGAGGTAAAGGGCCCGAGGTCCATTCCAATGATTCAATAGGTGAGCTCAAAAACCAGTAATTCTAACTTCATTCATTTTTGTAATGATGACACCAGGATTCTTGTCCCTTACCTAATATCGCCAATATTTCAGTAGCACCGTGTTACAGTAGCACGATCGGCTAGTTGCCATGGCGACAATCTTATGGCTAAAACTTTTAAAATAAAAGTTGTGCTCCAGTTACACGGTGCTACTGAAATTTGGCGATATTAGGTAAGGGTCTAGTAATTTTCTAGATAACCGTATATTGACTTCAGTTAAATTACATTGGTAACGAGAAAATAATCTGCGCTCTTCTGCCTCTTGGGAACAGAATATGCCTTCACAACCTCTACTACATGACGTCATAGGGAACAAACCTTGGGTTCTGATTGGATGAATCTGACGTCATTGCATGGACCTAGTTGTCAGAGCCCTGCGGATACATGCGTTGTGCGTATACGCGTTATACCATGTAGATGCGCGCGCATTGGCGGACGCAATACACACTTGGAATAATATATCAACACTCTTTAATTTTATAACATTTTATGATTGGAATTATATTGTGAGCTGAAGAAATGTCCAAATTAAATCAGCACTGTCAAAATTTTATAAAATTTTCCGCGATTCGTAAGATTTCGTGCGGATATGCAGGGCTCTATTACACTAGTATTATAACACTTGTTGAGTGAAGGAACGCATTACACTTGTCCTCGAGTCCGTCACATGAACACATCCTCAATGGCCGCCACCTTGCGCCCTCCTAGCGTAACCTGGTCGTCCTCGAACGTGACCATCTTCTCGCGGCCGCGCGCCCCGCCGCCCCCCGTCGTCCGCAGCACCCCCGCCGCCGAGGCCGGCCTCATGGACGGCGGCGGCGGCACCACGACGTCCTGCACCAGTCCGGCGAGGTTGAACTCGCTCACACTCCGCGGCACGAAGTACTCGACGAGATCGCCGCCTCCGGTCTGACGCCGTCCCCGTCGCGTCGTCGTCGCGCACGCCCCGTCGCCCTTCCTCCTCGGCAGGCTGTTACAGTACCCCGCCATCGCCACCTCCTTGCTCGGATTCAGGATCAACTCCGACGTCTCGATGTTCCTCGTCCTCTGTCAGGACGGATTCCCGGCGCTGACGACGGTCATCGCGACGCCGTCGCCCTCCTCGACGACGTCGTCGACGCACACGTCGCTCCTCGCCGGCGCCGAGCCGAAGTACTTGCCGAACTTCCTCGCGAGGATGACGACCTCGTCCTGGACCAGGCTGAAGCACATCGCGATGAGCGCCATGCCGACGAGGATGTACGCCGAGGAGGCGAAGATGCTGACGTGCTCGAGCGCGTGCGAGGAGCTCGTCGACTGATACTGCTGCTGATAGCTGTGATAGAGCCCGGGCACGAGATCGCCGAACCCGATAGTCCCGAGACTCGTGAAGCAGAAGTAAGACCCCTCCAGGAACGACCAGTTCTCCAGCTTGTTGAACAGGAACGCGCCGCCGCAGATGTAGAGGATGATGATGAGGAGACACAGACTGATCGGCACTCTGACGTGCTCCTCGTGGCGATGCTTGACGGGGAGGGTCGAGTGTCCGGCGCCGACGTTCTCCCCGCCGCAGTCGAGGATCTCGAGCTTGGTCATCTCCTCGCCGCAGTGATGCATCTTGCCCTCGTGGCCGATGTTGTTGTGCAGCTTGGCGTTGAGGAACTCGTTCTGGTTGGTGAGCTTCGCCTTGGCGGCGTTCTTCTGGCTCTTGCAGTTGTTGTTGGCGCTGTGCGAGCAGAAGAGCCGGCCGTAGAGGCGGCGGAAGCTGCGCGCGAGGACCTCGCCGACGGTCGACAAGTAGACGAGCATGAGAGGGATGCCGACCAGAGCGTACACGATGGTGATCACTTTGCCCCAGGCGGTGCGAGGAGCCACGCTGCCGTAGCCTGCGAGACAGACAGAGAGAGAGATATGTTACGTCACACTTTCCCGTAGACATCGCGTTGTGCATCTTATAAAAAGTATGTTAGTATCTTTTGATATTGTTTTTAGGATTAGCTCATTTAGATGTCATTTCGATTGGTTTGTTGTTTGTTCAATCTTTATAATAACGGCAGGCTAAGCGCCGGTCTATCAATAGTCTGCTAAACCATAGATAAGTTTTAAGCGGTCATTCGAGATTTGTCATGGGTTGTTGGCATGGCAATGTAGTCCTAATTGACTGTTTAAAAGATAGCAAGGCATTGAAAAACTGGCCCTAAGGATGATAACATATTAATTCTAAAGTGTGCTTCTCCATTGTTAAAAATAAGTTTTAAGTTAAGATACTCTCTTTTACAACAAGTACCCCGACTCCTTCGCTTCCCTTCAACTATAGTTCAACCAGCTTATGTCCTACTTACGTAGAATTCAGTTGAATGATCGGTATTTCATTGCACCATAAAGTGAGCATAATGTACCCAATATGCCGAAGTCGTCTAGAGAAGAGTAGTAAATCTACGTAAAAGGTGCAATGTTTTGGGGATATGCATAAGTTCTCAAAATCCATCTTAGAAGCAACGTAACTTCGAAATGGATCTTTGACAACGTACCTAATCGTTTAAATCTCAAGAAAAGAGCTTCTTTATATCGACTATTCCTCTTGTGTCGTGGTGCAGTTAGACACGTGACATCAGTCTGTGGATTCCCCCGGCTCTTAAGATGTATCCACAGAATGACTCCGCCCGAGTCTAGCGCATCCTGCTGCATAAACCTCGCGTATGTCTCTACATATCGCACGCCCCGAGGCATCGAGTCTCGCCGGGGTTGCAAGTTCAAGCGAGACAATGCAACGTCGCCAAGCAACAGACATACACATCAAGACGGCTGAGATGTAACCAAGATGCATTGGCGAGACACTCGGGGGAGCACATGACATGGATGGAATCGATAACGAGTTTCGTGGTAGATGTTGATGAAATGTGGGAATTACGTGGGAAATTGAGCGATTTAGAAGTACAGACCCAGCTGCAGTGGTTCATGGGGGAGGGTATGAATCAACAATACCAAATAAATTTCACTTTGTTTTTCGATATGGTTACAAAATGGAAACATTAGGTTTAGGACTACGTACTGCAATTTCAATCGATTTGTTCCGTCAATCCTGTTGAAGGCAAAACCCCGATAAATATAATGAAAATGTTAGAGCGAGTTAATACCATTGTTGTCGCTGAAGTACACAGAAAAATAATTAAGGTACTATCTATGGTTAATTTTGACAAATTTTTGGTTTTTATTTTTTGGTATATTATTATTCATTGGAATCTCTTGTTTTATCTTATTTACTCAGCTTTCTTATATCTCATATATTTTTTTTACAAAAAAATAAATTGTATCATATCAATAATATAGTTGTGTTCTATCTGAATGGGCAAGTGGGGATTGAGCCAACTTTAAATAGATATTTCTCTGTGTTGAGTTTTTCAAAAAAAAATCAAAATTCGAAACATGAAAAGTCATACTTCTAATTGAGCTATCAACGTCATTTTTAGTTTGTTTGAAAGGTATTTCTTATAAGATTCATCTGCACTAGGATTATTTTATTTGGCCATGTATAAAATTTATTAATAATATTGAAGTGCAATACAATTTTTTAAAAAATTTGCATCTTGAAGAAAATCTGTGTGAAAATTGTAATTTTCCTAATATCCCAAACATCCTAGTTCACATGAAAGATCAATTCAATAGCTATAGATTGTAAAAAAAATCATTCCATTTGGACCTTCCCTTTCATTGTTATCGTGTTTAGAAATTTTACCTGTTTTGAGCATTGTTACATTTCTGCAACAATGAAAATTAAAGAAAAAAAATTTAAAAAATTATAATTGTTCTAGTTAGCTTGCCATCTTTTTATATAAAAATAATCAATAGCATTGGACTAAAACTGTAGATTTTTTTGTCTAACCATAGATAGGTAGTACCTTAAATCGAGAAAACTCTTTGTGAAATTCAAATTAACTTTGTAATTCAGTGTGACTGCACAAATCTCGTCATAGTATGCTGCTAGTCCCACGTATTCCTCAACATTTCTCACTAAACAATGAGAACCTATCTCGTTTCCACTGCCGCAAACTTTTAAAACAATGGCTCGACAATGACGAGAAGTTTCTGCGAGTTCGCCTAGTGTAATCAGGTCTTGAACTCTGCCGCGAGGTTGTTAAAGCTCGACATAATCCCAACTCGAAATAAAACATGAAGACAAATGAAGTTCGTAGCCACATGAAATGTTGGCCAACATCAACATGCAGCAAAGTGGAGTCTAAGTTGAGGACTGGGGATGATGGAAACGTGTAGTGGGTCGGGACATGGAGGAGTTCATTCAGTAAGAGAGAGATGGAGAAGTTCATTCAGTGGGAGAGAGATGGAGAGATGATTATTACGTCATTCTGGGCAAGTTACTGCAATGCAAGGAGTATAGTTGCAGATTGTACAACTTTCAGGCCCAGTTGGAGAGTCGTTATACATAGTTATAGTGAACTTGAGCAGTAGTTACTAGGTATAGCTTACTTGGACGTGACGTGGACAACCCGGCAATATTTGTAAACCATCATTCAGTTTAATTAACCCAACAACATACAGTATTGTTTCGTGTTTTATTTTCTGTCTCCACATTTGCTACTAAATACCAAGGGCTGTTCACATCAAAAATAGTATTCCATAGCAAATACAATAGTACACGGAATGTAGTGATTTTTTTTCTTCAATACTACAAATGGTGACAGATGTAGGATTTTAAATGATTTTCAAATTCTACAAACGGTGGCAGATATATAATGTGTTAGTTTTTTCAATACTTCAAAAGATGGTGAATGATGTAAGTTTTTAAATATTTTTACAATACTACAAATGGTGGCAGATGTAGGATTTTAAATATTTTTATTTCTTTTTTATAAGAATGTAATGTTGTTGCTTATAGATTATGATTTTCTTACAATTATTATTGACTAAAATCTTCAGTACACCATTCATATTTGATATCTGAAATATTCCCCCATAGATATGTTTTATTTTCGAGAGAAGTACAAAATATGTTTTATAAGCGTCATTACCACATTCTGCTTGTGCGACTCTCTGATTGGTCTCGCCGATCACGTGGGCCGCATGTTCGATCATGTCCTACACCCCCATTGCGCGCGATTGTCAAGTCGTTTAGTGTACGTGCGGGGCGATAAAATACCCGCTCGCATGTAAATATTGAATCTGCAGCAGATGTCATGCTTTAGTTGTCCGCTAATGAACACACGCGCAGATGCGGTCGGGTTTGATGAAGTGGAACTCGAATGCATGGTTATTCAGGAGCCCTGGAGGGTTGGTTGCATTAAAATTAAAACGGCCCGAAAACTCATGGCCGTTTGGTGTTTGGTGTGGTATTTTTAAGCTAGCGTAGCGAGCGTTACTCCTATGCCACTCTCATTGTTTGTTTTTCGGTATTTGTCGGCAATGTTTTACCTCTCAACCAATCGATCTGACATTTTGTACACACTTATGCCTCAAGAGCGTATCGTGTATAGTTTTTGAACACCATCTCCTATTTATTTTTTTACAAACTCGAACCATTTTAACGATGAATTTCTCTTCATGGCCGACTCATTGTGAACAAACGTTTTAGTTTTATTTGTAAATTTTCAGACTAATCTGTTTTCATCTTCAAAAATCATTTACAATTTACGGACATTTTATGAGTGTTTTGAAATATTTGTCGAATTTTTTTTAATAAATTTTAGATATAATATCATCACTGCTTCTGTGACGCATTTTGTTTCGGCTCTTTCCAAGGGCTGGAGAGCAGCAACTTACAAACACATATCAAATCACATGCAATACTCTCATCAACTCGCTCATCAACGCGTCACACATAGCGTTTTCCTGGTTATTTATTTCAGCAACGTTTAACGACGCACTGTTCTGAGGCTAATGGCGACGCATGATGATGATGATAATGATGATGATGATGATGATGATGATGATGATGATGATGATGATGATGATGATGATGATGATGATGATGATGATGATTGGGAGATGAAATCAAGTTATAGAAGGGAACCTACCCAGCATTTGCCTCTCGACTGAGGTAAACCACGACAACCTCAGTCAACTCAGTCAACTCAGTCAACTCAGTCAACTCAGTCTCGGTGGGAATCGAACTCAGGTCATCGGGAGTGCAAGTCCAGCGCGTTACCAACTGAGCCACCTCGCTCAACATATCGAACCCAAAGGCCGTACAGGTGATATTGGGTGTTGTTTTGATTACATCCATGGTGATGCACACAATAAAACCTACTCCGACCTCCCACTTAATGTTCAACAAGCTTGATTTTAAACCATACAATTCCGAAATTATAATGAAAAGTAGAAGCCAGAGGCAAATTAGATTGATAATTAATGTTCCATTAGAGTAATACATTACATTATATTAAACAGGCAATTATGTTATCCATTGTCAATTAAATTAACTTATATTTGTTCTCATTTTGAAATTAATTACAATACGGACATTTGTATATGATAACACTTTTTAATTATCAAATGTATAGGTTTTCATATTATTTAAATTGTATTCCGTGTAAATTGATAACCGATGGCAAAGCTTAACAAATATATTCAATTAGATGGAAACTAATATCAATTGCTTTGCATTGAACCACTGCTGATCTCTGGTGATCATGCAAAGCGTCTACCGCGCGAAGGTAGCAACGGGTAATGCGTGCTGACACACGCCGTCAGTTTGAATCCAGAGGGCCGAGCGCGAGGTTCGGAAGGCCGTGATTTCCCGGGGGATCCGACCGACATGTTGGCGGCCAAAACCAAGACCGAGTCAACATCGGCACGGCACGGACAACACACAAATTGGCTACAAACAATACCTTATTGTCCTATCCATAATTCACGGGGGCTGAACAAAGGCGATGGGAAACCGAAAGGATTTGGCTAGTTCGTTGGAATTAAGGGAAAAGTTTCTCTTCTCGTGGCTTTATGTTCGGCCAAGAGGTCGAATATTTCATGGGTTATTCGCGTGACGAATGACATTGTCAGGGACATGGATTTGCACGAATCTAGGTAATTTAGAAATAGCTTCAATCAGCTGTCAAAGAAATTGCGATATTAAATATAACTTTGTCTTGGGTCCGAAAGAATTCGTGTAGTAGATCTAGTGAATGAGTTAGAAGCATAAAGTATGTAGAATCAAGAGGAAGATAGTTTGTTTTCGTCTTCAATGATTGGTGCGTTTATTGGCTTATTTCATACGACGTCACAATCTCATTAGGGGACAAACGTTCTAGGCTTAAAATAACGGAAAATGTGCATGGATAAATATTCCTATTGCTACAGTTCGTTTTTCCTATGTTTGAACTCTCTACAGACCGAGACACCGTCAGTTGTTCTGTTAGGCCGAGAAAGACAACATTGCAAGGTGAGCGCGCAATGAAGTCTTTCTCGGCCTAACAGAACAACTGACTGTGGCTCCATCTGGTGAGAGTTCATACAGTAAAAAAACAGACTGTATTATCCCCTACTTCAATCAAGATCACTCTTGGAGAAACTTAACATAATAAAGTACTTATTATGTATGTGTACCCTACAGTTTATAATAATGGCTTTAGATCTTCAACGCAATCACTAGGCTATTATCAACCCACATGATTTTAAATGCTTTATGGTTGTCTCAAATTCGATATAATAATATATTAATTTCGTGGACGATTTGCAGAACTTTAAATTATGGTGTTTATTGTCTCATTTTACAACCATCCTTTAATCGTACGATTATTCGTACTTCTTTTCCAGCCAATGATGAGGATCGTGTCAGCGACGTGATGTACGTAGAATGAAAACGCTCCCTTGGCTTATCTTCCCACGCACCAAATGTCTATGACGCTTAGCTCGACGCCATCCTATAAACAAGACAGCGCAATGACTAGCCGACATCATGTACGTAGCATGAAAACGCTCCCTTGGCTTATCTTCCCACGCACCAAATGTCTATGACGCTTAGCTCGACGCCATCCTATAAACAAGACAGCGCAATGACTAGCCGACATCATGTACGTAGAATGAAAACGCTCCCTTGGCTTATCTTCCCACGCACCAAATGTCTATGACGCTTAGCTAGACGCCATCCTATAAACAAGACAGCGCAATGACTAGCCGACATCATGTACGTAGAATGAAAACGCTCCCTTGGCTTATCTTCCCACGCACCAAATGTCTATGACGCTTAGCTCGACGCCATCCTATAAACAAGACAGCGCAATGACTAGCCGACATCATGTACGTAGAATGAAAACGTTCCCTTGGCTTATCTTCCCACGCACCAAATGTCTATGACGCTTAGCTAGACGCCATCCTATAAACAAGACAGCGCAATGACTAGCCGACATCATGTACGTAGAATGAAAACGCTCCCTTGGCTTATCTTCCCACGCACCAAATGTCTATGACGCCATCCTATAAACAAGACAGCGCAATGACTAGCCGACATCATGTACGTAGAATGAAAACGCTCCCTTGGCTTATCTTCCCACGCACCAAATGTCTATGACGCTTAGCTTGACGCCATCCTATAAACAAGACAGCGCAATGACTAGCCGACATCATGTACGTAGAATGAAAACGCTCCCTTGGCTTATCTTCCCACGCACCAAATGTCTATGACGCCATCCTATAAACAAGACAGCGCAATGACTAGCCGACATCATGTACGTAGAATGAAAACGCTCCCTTGGCTTATCTTCCCACGCACCAAATGTCTATGACGCCATCCTATAAACAAGACAGCGCAATGACTAGCCGACATTTTGTGAGGTGTCAAGCCATGTTGCCGGCTGACAAGTTTACGAAACATTTCACTTCGGAATTAATTAAGACCTGGGGGGACAATTCAATTTTTATGAACCCATTAGCAAAGTTAGATGACGTTGACGACCTCGAGGAAGCGGGGTTCGCAAAACCGAAAGCGAAATTGCACTCCGCCTTCGCCCCGGACAAGAATCCCGATAATGTTAATGAAAGGCCTGCCCCTGTAAAGTGCCGAAACTTACCAGCAAACTTAATTAAATGTTTTATGAGTGGAAAGGTTGAAACGCTTTTAGGTTTTATTCATTCCCCGAGAAAGCCGGCTTCTTGTTGTGATGATGATGATGATGATGAAGATGATGATGATGATGATGAACAAACTTTTCACTACTCATCTTTTACGTTCTGGAGAATGCATCCCGGCTTATGAACATTAATAATGCTCCGGTGTGAAGCCTACAAACTTTACATTAAAAGTTTATAGAAAGAAACAAAATGCACCCATGAGAAATATAGCTGAGTGTTAGACAATGTGGGGGAGGGGAGTGTAACGTGTTTTTGGCAATTGTTTCTGGAGAAGATGTGCTAACGGCAATGTTGGGGCGGCAGTTACTACAAGGTTTGGCATTGAGGAGAATGATGGCGTCTTCTTTCTTGGAATATCTTTCTGTTTTCTTTCTTGCAGGGAACAAGGGTCTGGGATATGGCATGAAGAACAGTAGCTTGATAATAAGATCCCATTCGAATGTAAGCTTTTATACTTTGACAAACATTTAGGAAAGCAGACATGTTTATGTTATCGATGCCGTCAGATGAAGACTTAATACTAGAAATTGACGAATCTATAGTATTTGATGAAGAATTACACTTTTTCAGCAGGTACAATTGGGTTTCAATTGAATACATCAAGTATTTATTTCCATATTTTACAACATAGTTAAAAGAAACTTAAATGCTATATTATCATAACGAAGGAATTTATCTCACAACTTTACACAATTTTTTACTATTTTATTGGACCAACGTGTGGATTTAGATGCATACGATAACATATAATCCGGATATTATGAAACATGGAGCCACAATATCCAAAGTATAAGTCGGGTTCCCAACATATCATAGGTTAAATTGTAATTATTTTGAGTTTTTAACGAATAAGTATTTTGCAATGTGACATGGGTAACCCGGCCCTTAGAAGAAGACGTTTATCATTTCCACTTCAGCTCCACAATAATTAGTTCATGTTGTGAAAACAAAACGTAACAGTGTAACTCATCCCGAGTCTTGTTATTCAGCAACTCAGAAACATGCCCTTCTCTTTCCTTCAACTCTCGCAAGTAGAAACATTCTCTAATTCAACGCGACATCTCTTGGTGAGTGTCAAAGTCCAAACAACTGGCGAAGAAGAAGTCGCAACTCTGTCGTCGAACTCGGCCGCGTCTGAATGAATGATCCCGGCCTTCTGGATGAACTTCCTCGCCAACTCGTCTGGGTGTCGTGTCGAACTGACGTGAACTTCGCCGGGACTCGAGAACAAACTCGCGAGCAGCCTGCATAATTGCCGCGTATTACCACTGCAGGGGAGATCACGTTACGTACGTGAACCAACATGGCGGCATACCTGAGCGGAACAACTTGCTAGACTGGCATTCTGCATGGCTTCGTACCTACTTGTCGGGTTGTGCACTAACTGCCGTGTCAGACGGATGTCGGGGACTAATTGCCTGGCATCATTGGCTAGGTTATTCTGCACCACTAAGGCCGGGTAGGACCAACTTTGGATTAAGGTTAAACCATAGCTTTGAATGACTTTATATGAGATTAATTAATTCAGAAAACGCATGTTTATACTTAAAATCATAGTTTTATAATGTATTATGTGGAGAGTAATACAATATAATGAAGAATTTTAACAAAGTTTTCGTTAAATATTTTTGTTAAGAATACATCAGTGGTTTTGAAGTGCAGCTGTCCCATGGCCATATATGAAGATTTTCAAACATTTAAATTTAAATTAAGTCGGTGACAAGAGTATTTTAAGTTTTCAATGCATTCAATATTGGTCGAAGAATATATCAATAGTTTTCTGTTGAAATTGTTGGGGCGGATAAAAAGTAAATTAGAATAATGTAGGAAATTTATTCGTTCCCCCATAAGAGCCATGTAAAAATCTCAAACTTTGAAAACGTTTTACATAAGTTAGGTCGGTAAGGTAAACATTTTTTGATCTTATATTGAAGATAATACTATTGGGAACAAAATAAAATGGGTTGGAAAAAATTGTTGGTTGATGAGATATCGCTGGTTCATCCTTAAGCTAACTACTGCCCACTAACTTTTGACAGTTAGCTCATCCAAAGTTGGTCCTACCCGGCCTAAGTGCTGGTGTTTCAATTATTGTGGTAAGTTTAAACGGTCATTCAAGGACAGTCATTGGTTGTTTTCATGGCAATATAGTCCTCCTAATCAACTGTTCAAAATTTAATGAAGCATTGAGAAACTAGCCCTAACTGAGACCCAGTTTTTTCAATGCTTTGCTAAATAATCATTCAAGGAATATCATTGGTTGTTGCCATGGCAATACAATCCTAATCAGCTGTTTAAAATTTAACAGAGTATTGAAAAACTGGCCCTTAGAGTCATGTAAGTCCTAGTATTGTGCTTTTTTGCGATATTTGATAGTTTTATGGGCAATTACAAAGGCACACATGATCATTGGGTTTTGCATTGCTGATGTAAAACAAAACAATTTCTTCCGCGCTATGAATTGAACCTTGTGTGTTGCGAAGAATGTTTCACACCACGGCGTCTTGGATGCATTACATCGCGCCCGAGCTATTAGCAGCGACACCAGAGACACAGCATTAACTAATATGCTAATTACGAGGGTTTAGTTTCCTCCTCGCATCTTCTCTGGAACTCGCTCGCCTCAGAGAACAGTGTTGTGTAATAGCATTACTTCTGTGCTCACGTCTAGCTGTACTTCTCATGGAAAACTCCAGCAGCAAACACAGCAAAAGCTTCAGCTCTTTCATTGATTCAAACAATTATTTAATTAATGTTGTATTGTGCTATTAAATATTTGGAGCGTGTTTGAATCAAAATATAATGAGGAATTACGTAAAAAACTTAAAGTAATGAAAGACGTAAGCCAATTAGAAGTTTCAGTTCTACTTTTCTACTATTTCTCCGCGTTCTCAAAGCCTGCTATTTCAAAAAAAAATGTTTTTTGAGTTATTAGTTATATGCAACTCTTGTTCATATTTCTGCACAATCTAAATACAACATAACGTGTTCAGAAAATGTTTCTTCCTTCACAACGTGGCTTGGAAATGTTGTTAGTATCTAGTTGAGCGGTCGCTCCAATCAGCCAAGTCGAACACTCTCACACAACATACCGTTGAAATGCCTAACTTAATATAAAATGGCTTTGGAACCACCCCACACTTTTACGCTAGGCATCTAAATGGCAATTCCACATGATCATGATAGGCCTGATCATTTAACAAAGCAAACAATTAAAAATGTACCAAGTGATAACCCTAAGATTTTCTTTTATCTAATCATGGTTAAAATTTCAAATAATTTCAACTCAATCTGTCTCCAACCGTATCCAAAAAAGTGCCTGCAACAAGCGGTAAAATCGCTCGCGCTTGCCCTTGTCTTATAGTTGGTCATCAACTTACGCAAACTTGTGTCAAAGTTTATCTAAAGCAGGAAATCTCGAAGTTTTTTTAAAACTTTGTTTGTATCAAACTTGAGTCAAACCGCAGTTTTGAGCGAACTAGATTAAAAAATAGACTGGGCCTGAAGCTAAACATGCTAACCAGAAATGGTTGCCCATTTCCCAACATATAATGAAAATTAATTTCGGTTTCTGAACAAAAGTGGTATAATGACGTGCTGCTAATGATCTAACATAAATGGAAACAAAACGAAGCTGGACACAAGGGTAAGTTCGCACCAATGCATTTTCAGCAAAATAAATCTAAACAATAGAAAACTCGCTAAATTGTTCCTTAAATCGAGCAGCCAAAGTTTGGATCTCGCTTCGCAAAGTTGAGCCTCCAGGGAAAGTTGGTATCACTGCGCGAGTGTTCGCCACGCTCCTCGCGGCGCACGACTGAAACAATTTGCTTGATCCTCTCGGCCACTGAGCCAGCGGCGCCGCGTGACGTCGCCGGGTGTAATAAGTCGAGGGCGAAGAGTTACGACTACACCTTGCAGAAGAGGGTCCGACACGACTTGGCGCACGGGGCGCTCGTATTAATTACCGGGGACTCCACGTGCGAGCGACCAATCACATGCGATGCGATGTCGTACATCAGAGCCGCTTTGTCGCGGGAAGAAAGCCCGAGTAGGAACTTCTTCAATGGTTTTATCGACGTGCTCTGAAGAGGCTGGACGGTTGACCGTGACGTGATTAACACGTGACCTTCGCAGCTTTCAAATGGGAATATGCACACGTTTTTGAATGCGGTTAAAATATTATATTTCAAAAGAACAACTGGTAAAGCACACTGTTTTCAATCTCAAAAGTGTACATTTTCATTAATATTTATGAAATAAAAAATCAGTGTAAATTTTGTCGGGAAACGCCGTAACCATGTTGTTAAGTTTTCAAGGAATGCCATAGGTTGTTGCCATGGCAATATTGTCCTGATCAACTGTTTGAAATGTAGCAGAGCATTCAACTGACTCAAAAATTTTGCTTTTCTCCAATGTGGCTGGGGATAATTTGCCGGTCGTCGGGTCTCGTGTGGTAGGCCATTGCTTTGCAAAGTGTCAGTTACTCGATTTAACATAGTTTAGTGCATCAATATCACATTACACGACTACATTAAAATGAAAGTCACGTTTTTATATTTAAATTTGCGCCTCTATACACGCATTTCATTATTAAAAGTCTCTAATGACACAATGAACATTGGTTAGCGACTAAATGAAGTACGTGGACGTAACGAGCACGAAGAGTGGCTACACACACGCTCGTTAGCCGCGGTCAGTGTTCGTGTCAATAGCTGCGGCCGGTGCCATCATGTCTGCAGCCAGCCAGGGCGGTCAGCAGACATGTTGCTCGCTGCTGCCAGCCAGGGCGGTCAGCAGACAAGTTGCTCGCTGATGACGCCATTTCTCATCTCCGCTCACTCGCAGGTTTACAAATTACAATATCCAGGATGAGCGACGTGTGGATCCAGGAGGCCGTGGAATTGTGGCGCGCAGAATTGATTACGCGAGTGACGTTTAAAACCGCGTCTGTGTTTCAATTTTACTTTTTGACGAGCGACACTAATTAACCAATGTCATGTACTTCTCTCTCTCTCTCACTTTTGTCAGCTAGAACAATTAGTACAACACTCGTTTCGAAATGATTTGGAAATTCTGATATGAATCACAAGCGGCTGTTTTGATACCTCGCTTCTCGTCAGAGGCTCTATTCTATAACTTTCTAACCACGATCCTGATGGAATCCGATTCGCGGCCATACGGATTAACATTGTCCCGAATCGGAATAGAATTGGTCCCCTGAGATAGAGAGACCGGGGTGTTTGGGGGTGTGACGACCTCTCACTAGGGGAATTTCATTCGGTTCAGAATAAAGTTTAGCTGTATTTAAGCTAGAATGGTATAATCGGGAAAAAAAAATATTAAAAAAAAACAATAATATACGCACACTTAATATTACACAAATTCTAATTATATCAAATTTGTTGACGATTCTACAAACCAATATCTGATCACTTTATTCGCACCAGCTACATTACAAGATTATCAAATGAAATTGAATATTTTGCTCACAATTGTAGTGTTCGATTGGTTTCACTTTTCTCATGCAATTGATACTTTCTTCGCATGAACGAATTAAATTACCAAATCATATTTTCAAATAACAAAATACTAATCTCAGAAATGGAATTTTGAATTATTAAGGAAACACGTTCAAAATTGAATTCTAGTATTATGTTCAGTTGACAGCCCCTGGCTACAAGATATTGCTACTTTTGATTCCGAGCTCTTGCTTTCTGTTCTGTGTCGCTTGCCTCCTGAGGAGGCCAAGTCTTGAAACTTACGCTTTCAGGACTCAAACGCCCTCGGACGTCAATAAGTACCGTACTCTGTAAGAATTATTGACATTAAAACATTAAGTCAAACAACTTATTTGATTGTAATCCACCGATCTATTGGAAGCGATTTATTAACATTAAAATTATAATTGCAGATATTATACGATTAAAACCTTATTTAAAATGAAGCTAAACAGTTGACAGTATAGATTTCAAGGTCGTAATTCTTGTTGTGAATGGAATTTATTGACGTCCGAGAGCGTTTGCGTCCTGAAAGCGTAAGTTTCAAAACTTGGCCTCGACCTTTCTTCTTGCTTCCTTGCGTCCTTCTCACATCGTTCTTGCGTCCTTCTTGTGTCCTGCTTGCGTCCTTCTTGCATCCTTCTTGCTTCCTTCTCGCGTCCTTCTCGCGTCCTTCTCGCGTCCTTCTTGCATGCAACGCGCGACACTCGACTCCAAGAGACTAATTGTTCTAATAAAGAGAATGGCGCGCAATAAACGCTAATTACAAATGAACCAAGTTTTAAATCCCTTTATGAAGTCCCCGAGAAGTTCTGTGTGGGAAATTATATTCCATTTCCAAACACGATTATAAAGTTGTTCACATCAGACGATTTCTTGTGGTTCAAACAATTAGACGACACCGCGCTGGAAGACGGGCCGCGGCGAAGTTCACTGGAAGCGTTTTATTAGTTTTGCACAGATTTGCATGAAAATCGGGCGGGCGAAGGGAGCGTTTATTAATGCATTTCTTGTTGACGCACTGTTGGTCGAGCTCAAATAAACTATTTCTTATTTAATTTACAAATGCAAAATGACCAAGATGTCTGAGCATCGTAAAACCCAAACATTCATTAATTCATTAGATAATATGATTTTGGTAGATTTTCGATGTAAGCTTATTTCATTCAAACTTACAAAAAATGTACCTCCTATGTTCATTTTCTCGATTTTACTTTACATAGTACACGGATTTTTCATAGGCACATACTTTACATATTCAAAACCCTTTGAAATATTTTCTGAACGAAGGGGAAAAGGTCACATGAGCTGTTGTAGAATCACATATAGAATATGGAAGATGGTCTCTCACTCCTTTGGGTGCAGTATAGTTTGGCCAATATCATAAGGTTTCCTTACATTTTCAGATTGGCTATATTTAACTATAATTACTTTGTTACAGATTACTTCTCTGAAAAAAATTGTTCTAGAATTAAAGCGGTTATATTTAGGATAAACGCGGCATAAACGCGGAATATTAATATCAGTGAAATTCTGAAATTATAACGGGAAAAAAGCGGTCAACAATGCATAAAAAGTAATACATTCTGCCGAACTATTTCGCTTGAACATTTTGTCTTCTTCAACGCTGCGATCACAATCTCAATATGAAACCCAGCAAGTACTCCTCTCTTTACATCGTCTAGACAATCCTCGATATGCAGCCCGCGATTCAGATCCCATGCATCACGGAGGTAAAGTTTCCTCCCCACGTGTGCCGACCAAGCCACCGGGAAGTTTGACGAGTGTTTGCTCGCGCCAGGGGGGGGGGGGGGGGGGGGGGGGGTGTCAAACGTGGAGTTGATCTCGCCTGTGACGTGGTAATTAATGCGGCCACCAGGAGGGTGGGGGGAACAGATGTCGCTGCAGACGTGGCCTAAAGCGAAGCTCACATGCTGTGTTCAAGTGCCGCACATACTACTTGTTTTGTTACTTCACCATGTTTTACAAGGAGTTTTGTCATGTGCGATATATACATGCATTTTCCGAAAAAAAATATTGTTATGTACCTTATTTGAATTAAGTGAGGTTTTTATACTCATTTCCGAGTGATCACGAACAGTTCGCGGTGGAGGTGCCGAACTTACCCCTGAATGCACACCGCAACACACAACTGTACTGCGGGCTGCGTCCAGGGGCAGAAATTGCGTTGCCAGTCTCTGATGTAACAGGTGTATTTCGTATTATGAAATGTTCTATACAGTTTATCAGCTTCTCCACTTAGGTTTATTACTTCGGTCCTGACATTGACATGGTATCGAAGACGATAAAAGCGGATGCTGCATGATCGACTGGGCTATTGATTAGCTGTTCAAGTGCTGTCTGTAAGTTGATAGTTGAGCCACTCTCCTCGAGTTCTCATGGAATATTTAGGCAAAGCTCCGACTTCGATGTGTCGTGCAGTTTATCTCGAGCTGTCACCTGGTGTCGTTTATAGAAACTAACATCTCTTGAGTCTCCGACAAGTTTACTGCAAATTATCTTCATCGCAACGGTATATTTTGTTATTCATGCTATTCTTGATGTTTTGGGCAGGTTTTTATTTGCTCTGTTAAATCAGTTAATATTAACTGTTACTTATTGATCATTTTAGGAATGTGTTGGTTGTTGCCAAGACAATTAAGTCCTAATCATCTTCATCTGTTTTAATGCAACAATGCATTGGAAAAACCTATCGTTTATCACTTATCTGTTTTAACAGTTACTTGAGTGGTCTTTTTAGGAATGTTATTTGTTTTTGCCAAGGGAATCAAATCCTAATAACCTGTTTAAATGTAGCCGAGCATCGAAAAACAGCCCTTAAGGTTCAAAATACAACTTTAAGTCACGTAATCATCCCCTGTTTTGTTGTCGTGTTGTAAAACTCACACTTGTATCAAGAAGTTAAACCTGTTGTTAAGCTTCTCTGCTGGTGTGTCCGCCATATTGACTTGTATCAAGTAGTCGCGGTGTTGTTACTCACTCGTATCGCTGCACTCCGCCTGTGCAGTGGAGACGGTTTAATGCGAGTAAATAGCGACCCCATCACGCCCGGGCTACAAAGCGGCTTATGGTGCTAGACATCATGATAAGTCCGACCTCGGGGCATAACCGTTCTCGCAGCATATTGCCGGCCGGGTTGCATCACGCAGGGGTAACTCAGGGTCTAAACCTGTGATATGCGACGCTTTTGAAAGAAAATTGAAAACCGTTCGGCTGTCGATACAGCCATATTTCCAGTAAATAAAGTTGGAATCGAATTGGTGTTTTGAACTTGTTTCCATTAAGCGTGATTTAGAAAAGTGGAGTTGCGAAAATGAAGGCTTAAAGGCAGGTTTGATCTGCTTAAAGTGAAAGACCACCAATGAAGAGCGCCGCCAAAATTAGGGGTCGACTCGTGAAGATAGACAACAGTGAATTTGAATATCAGTGAACTTCAAAATTTTATATCTGCTTTACTCTTAGCATATGCGAAGTTTAAAAAGTGTGAAAGGGATCGAAGAAGGCAAAAGATCAATTAATTTACGCCAACTTTGTCGCATCAACATCATTTTCTCGTCAAGAAATCGGTCACTATAATACTTTTAGCGATTAAGAAAGTGAATCTTCCTCTTAAAACTCTGAATAACATGAAACATCGATGTAGCTTAAAACTAAACTATATAAAATACAGTTGTATCTGATGATCACTTGTTTTATAGCGTGTAATTCGACGGAGCCTGACAGCGCTGTGTTTCAGAACTGAGGACTCGAAGGTGTTTTAAACAATTACATCGGCACTGCAAAACACTCCAACTAATGTATTCACTCTGCATTTGAAGACTGATTGAAAAGAGCTGAAATTCCCGCAATTAACTTCCCTCCTCTTACCTCGAGGAAGCCGAGGAAATTACGCAACGACGACGTTTTCAAGGAAGTTGAAGAGACTTGGTCTGTGATTGAACAACTAATAAGCGGCTTCCCAATCACTCGTTCTCTCTCTTGGCTTCAAACAGAGCACACAATTTCCTGCCCCCCCCCCTCTCTCTCTCTCTCTCTCTCTCTCTCTCTCTCTCTCTCTCTCTCTCTCTCTCTCTCTCTCTCTCTCTCTCTCTCTCTCTCTCTCTCTCTCGCGCTGTCAAATGTTTTGCTCGGCGTAATCGAATCAAGCAGCGATCGAAGAGGTGATTTGTTTTCAATTATTCTGAGTTTTGTCTGATGAAGTCGCGGCGGATTATCTGCTGATGGGATTACTTGGTTGTTGAATGTTTGAGGATGACGCAATCTCCAAGCTCAAGATGGCTGGATATTTTCACGAGAAATGTCGCTTGGAGAAGCACAGGGAAAGACACTATGAGTCAATTTTTTAAATGAGTTTAATGTGAAATCTTCCAGTGACTTGTATGAGCTTTCAGAATATACCATCGGTTTTTACAAAATATTGCCACAAAGTCTTGAAAAACGCAATTGAAATATCGATTTGTATGGAAGATAGATACAAGTTTCAACATAAAACTTGGTTTATCTCATTTTCATCCGAATGTGACTTAACGCGTTCTTTCCCTGTACCATTCAGTTGATTATGACGTATATTTAGCAAATATTTAGTTATTCATAATTTGTTGCCGATCAAAAATATGTGCATTCACATTTTCACAATTGATTACTCTGTATAAACCAGTATTTCTGCCATCATCAAATCATAATAACAGTATTTGTTGACTTTAATCAAATTAGATCTTGATCACATGATCCCAAAGTGTGCAACGCAAAAACGAGTAATGGATTTGCGCCATTCTATCTCTGATGTACAGAGTTATATTATACGGTCAAAACGGTAAAACAATATCAGCAATGTTCCATTACTTCCAATACGCAATACGGACTTTCGGCGACAATTGCGTCTGTAATAATAAAGAAATCAACCGTATAAATAGATATAACGCTCTTGTTTGTGCGCGCGCAAGAAGATATAATTCCAGTCACCTCCAGGAAACTTTCTATTCTGAGCGAACCTTTTGGCAGCCATCAAAATAATATTGTTGATACCAAACTTGATGCGTCACAATGCTCGAAGACATCAAATCGAAGATTGCTGCCGTAACATTTTGTTCATGCCATGAGCCTACAATTGAGATCATCAATGTAAGTAGAAAGTTCTGCGCTGCCTGGAAAGTCACCGCCTTCTCGATTCACTCACGAACCCTTCCGCTCCGCAAGTACCACGAATAACAAGCATTTTATTCATTATTTATGAGCTCCCCGCCATAACGAGTTCATATTTTTCACGTCCCCCCGTCCCTCCCCGCCCCACTCGTCCCATTGACCACAGAGATTTGAAACCCCTAATCCATGGGTTTGGGAACCTCGCCCCTAATAAATGACGCGGCCGCTCCAGCGCCATTTCTCAGCGCCGCCGTGCGGGGAAAGCGGGAACCGCCGGGACATTCATACACTTCAGGAAGAGACAACTTTGCGCGAGGTAAAGGCTGGGAATTTGTTCGTTCCGCTGCGGAGTTTCGACTCGGAGACAACTTCAGCCGAGTGGACTTCTGGACGGTGATGAAATGAGAGACATTCCACTGACGCGAGCGCTGCCAAACTACAACTCTTTCCACTTTCACCGTTAAGCTAGAAGAGAAAGTTTTCCCAGTTGTCATTTCCATATTTACGCTCAATTTATCTTTTTATTTACATAAAAGAAAAACAATTTAGTTTTAGATTGCAATAGTTTTCATGTAGAATGTCTACGCTTTATCGTATCTCCATATCTTACTCTCAATTTCACTTATAATTTCGATAAAAGTAAATCAATTTTCCTGAAAATTTTTCTTTTGATCCATGAAAGAAAACCAATTTAGATTTAGATTTCAAGAGTTTTCGTGTAGAATGCATTCTATAAAATTGATTTACACGGGTCAATGTGCTGTTGATGTAGATATTTGCTCAAGAAATAATGACGTACAGGAAATATGTGAAAAGAAACTCGAGAAGAAAATAAATTAATACGACAACATACTTCCAAATAAAATATGTTGAAATTACACATGAAAAGTGTGGTTTCCGACTTGAGCTGTTAAGTGTCAAAACCTTGAAGGAAAATCAGCTTTAGAAAGAAGAAATGTCAGGAAGAATTACAGTGGAATTGCAAGTCTTTGTCGTCAGTTAGAAACAAAAATATTCAGCAAAGTTCAACAGACAAATAGTTCAAACATTCTCACTAAAAAAATGTATTTTTGCGCCTTTCCTCTGGGAGTCCTGTCGTTATTTTCTTTTCATTTCTTTTCAGTGGTCTTTAACGACGCACGGCTCTGCACCTAGACTAATGGCGATGGTTGAAATATGACGATGATGAAGAATATGAAAGGCTGGACGGTGGGAAGGAATCAGTCGTGAATATTAGCAGCGAACCTTCCCAACATTTGCATCGACCGAGGGAATCCGCGAGAAAACCTCAGTCAGGAGGCCGCGGAAATCGAACCCAAGTCCAGAGCGTCACTGCCTGAGCCAACCTGCTCCGTTAAATCAAGTCAACGAAATCTATCAACAGAACTTGATGAGCAAACAACGTGAGGCAAATCTGTGTGTGTTTTTTCATTTCCCCGCTCGAGGCGCTGACTCATTAGCTGAAGTCAACAGACTCGGCTGTTATTGGTTACAGATTGCGTCATCCCCCCCAGGAGATTCAATCATTCCATCAGAGCGGAAATGTAGACTTTATTAAGATAATTCGTTATTTCAATGGGTTCAGTGACTCGAGGCAGGAGCCAATTGTGCTATTTCTCAGAGAAAAAACATTAAAAGTGGATGGCATTATTGGACAATATTAATATATCTCGATTCCAACGACGTTTTCTTATTCCTCGTCAAGAACTTCAAATTTTAATTTTTCTAAAAATATAATTTCCACTTTATGTAGAAACGTAATTACCTATCTATGTCATATAAATATGCTTATTAGAATATAAAGTTATGAAAATAATCCTAATAAAATAATCCCATGCATTCTGAGATTGGAATCTTACTCAGGAACAGTTTATCGTATTGTTAATTCCAGATAGTGACATTAAAGCAGTGCTCAATAGAAATATAAAGCAAACACAACAGTTTGTTCGCAACACGTTGCTAACAGCGGTAAGAGTTTATCATCATGATCACCTCCACACTAACAACACATGAGACGCGACCTGCCAATTTGTTAACAAGGACTCAGGTCGTAAGAATCGTGTTTCTTTATCCGCCCATGCCCACTGGCGGTCTCGTCAGCTCGGCCAGATCTTGTCCACAAACGGATTTGGGGGGAAACACGCCCCCTCCCCCTCAGGCGGGTCAGGACCGTACACACCCGGGAAAATGTACAATTCCAAAAATAAATGTGTACCACTATGGTTCGACTTCTTCGTCAACTGCAAATCATTCTGTAACCAAGGTGTAATACAGTTCAGCAACTCTCATCCAGCATAATATGCATCTTGCTGAGTAATTGTTGGCCTAGCAACCCAGGAGGGATAAACAAATCAGACAGCTGCTGTTCACCAACATCATATTTAAAGTACACTCGGCCAAACAAAACTTGAACGTTGACCAAATGACTGCTGGTCATGTCCCATAACCAATCAAAGCTTGTTATTATCATTGAAATGTGAGGTCACCTACTATAGTGTGACAATAATATCGCTTAGACTGACTGCGATCTTACAATTATCAGCATATCAGATTTATTGAACGTTCAAGTTTTGTTTGGCCAAGTGTACCTAATTACTTAAGCAATAAAGATATTTTAATGCAGTTTAATTCAATTAAATACCTACTCAGATGAGAAAAGTGATGTATTTACTTATTTTTTTAGCCTGGAATTTTCCATCCAGTCTTTATGTTTCATCACGTGCAAGAAACCTATACAAAGATTCGCATCGTTTTCCAAGTATTATTTCATAGATGGTGAATTCGTAGAAAAAAAATATTTTTTTGTCTCGATCTACACGTTCTCGACGATAAAGTATGAATCCACATGCAAGGGAAGCGAAGATATGGAATGAAAGAGCTCAATTGTGATAGTTTCTTCAGCAAATGAAAAGAGTGAGTGAATAGAAAATATAGGAAAACAGAGATAGAGTCAGAGGAGAGGAGTGAGAGGGGGAGGGGGAGCTTGTCAGAGAAAAGTTGAAATTTATTTTTGTTTCTTTGTGTAAAAATTTGCATATCGCGCCGTTTTAGCCAAGCTGGTAAATTTAAGCTAGATTAGCATACGCTAAACAAAAGGTCTGTGTTTTGGCGTTACATATTCTAATGTTCGCTTGTACGAGTTTACATGGCAACTCCGTGTAATCCTACCAACATGGCGCTTGTTTGACAGCTGGCAAGTCACGTGTTAAGACGTCACTCCTGCATGTCGTGTTGTTTACTATGATGCTCATGTATGTTGCTTGTTTTTCAATGCTTTGTTAAAACCAGTCAATCAAGGAATGTCATTGGTTATTGAAATATCTCAAGTTTTTAATATGGCAACACAGTAAGCTGGCCCTCAGTAGATCAATGTAGGTACTTGTTTTTGTCTAGGTAATTGTTTAATGATAAAAAGAAGTTTCAACTTAATCCTGGACAATAATGAACGATTCATTATCATGAACACGAATTCAGACAACATAAAAGTGTTGTTTAATTTTAATCTCAGGGGCTATTCAGTTAAAACCGTGCTGAGTTAAATCTCATCCCACTTTTTTCTAAAATCCAGTTTCCTGTTTGTCAACCAACAATTTACATAATTGTACATATTTTCTGGACGTCAGTTTATCTCAACGGATTTAACTCTGGAACTCCAACAAACCCAGAAACGTACTCTGCCATACGTCACTCTCACAATTAGTAAAAACATCAAGAGTTCAATCTAATTTTAATTTCATTCACCTTCATCATAAAATCCCTCCCTAATTTAAAACTAACCTCCCCATTTTCCTTCCACCGTAAGAAAGAAAAACGTATCCCTAATAAAATTGTCGTCCATATTTTAACACGACGCGCAACTCCGGTCATAATCCTCGTCTAATATAGCACTGAAAAGCTGATAAGTGGAGCAGTAAAGTGAACGAGGAGCCTCAAGGTGGCTAATATAGAAGCTCATATCTCGCGTGGCAACTTTAACACTTCGGCTTTCAATTCGTTGGCCTTTTCTTAGCGCCTTCGAGAATATCGAGTTCAATGTGCGCGTTGATTTGTCCAGAGGCTAGATAATACTGGCTGGAGATTGGATTCGGTCGGGGCGCAGAGGAAATTAGTGATTTCCAGGGAGGTATGAGTTTAATGCGAGGTCTGGCTGCCCCGAGGCCGCGGGAGTTCGTCGTGAATGTTGGTAAGAGTCTACATCGTGTTGCCGGGTTGCGACGAGGAGTTGAGGCAACACTCAAGTGCGGCTCAACACTGTCATGGAATATACCTCACTTTTTATGGCTCGAAGCTCTAGTCTTTTATTTGTGATATTTTCGCATTACGGTCCTACTAAGTAGGGTGTCGGTACCATGTGCCCGGACACTCTTATTTTAAATGCTTGGAATTAGGAAATATTATGTATTTTATTGTTTCAAGGTTTCCTATACCTTACTTAATATATATAGAAAAAATTTAAACAATCAAAATTCATATTTTTTTTCTTAAGATGAGCAACATCTTAAATTATGTATTTTATCTTAAGATACTTGAGATGATCTTGAGATACATGTATCTTGAACTCTATAGTAGTGAGTCGTAGGAAGCCTTCAAACAATGAACAAGCATATATTATTTCTTAATTCGAAGCAGTTGAAATTTTACTGTCCGACCTCTGGTACCGGTACCCAACCTGATAAAGCATAATATTTGTTTTAAAGAAGATCCTGTTCTATTCCATATTGATTTCTAGCAAGATCGACCTCTTGGTTGGTAGAAATCCGCTTTACTGATGGATAATCTGAAACAGAATCCATAGTCAAATTCCGCCATGAATTTCCGTTATCAACGTATTCACTCGGCGTTTTCGTAGCTCAGAGGTACCTAGTGTGAAGTGAGCAGCGAGCTCTCATACATGAGAATCGTAGCTGAAAAACCTATCGGGATAAATCGAAACTGTTCCATTCTCGCGAGTTGAGTTGGTAGCCGGAGGATGCTGAGTATCATATCTTAGAGTCTCTTGAGGTAAATCAAATGTAGCACTTGCAACCTAGTTTCCCATCCGCATTGATTCTATCTGCAGTATCTCTGTAAGTATGATATCCCATTGCAGAACAACTGAAGGTTTCTCTGCGTGTGTGTTGATTCTTATTTGCGTACCAAGACAATACATTTGTAACTACGTTGATTGCAGCGATATCCACATTTTTGTCATGTTCCTTGACAACCAATCCTTGTTATTATCAATGAAATCAGAGCTCACCTACTATAGGGTTAGATGATATAGGTACTTCATGGGATGATACTGTCAAACCTTTATCAGCAAATCCTTTTCTTTAGAATACCGTTTATCATTTGTTCATTGATGCAGTTTGCAATTAATGGATTTAATTAAAGTTTGAGTGATTCTTTGAAACAATAGTTTCTTCTACATTTTAACATCTGATTCATTTTGAAACTCTTCACATCTTAGACATTCAAGGATTCTTTGTCCTCCATTAGATACGCTTCATTAATACTTCTAATCCTTTACACGTAGCTAATTCCCGGGGATTGTTAATTGTAATTCCGATCGGCGCGGATATTTCTGTGCCGCTGGCGAACAAAAAGTTCTGTTTCTTATCTGCTCATTCGTGCATGAGCGCTTTAGGGCGCGTTCTATCGGGGAGAAGAAGAACAGAATCAGCTAATGCGATCGCGCCAGCAGATAGAATATATTTTGTTATTACATCCAGGAATAATATATCGCGTTTCAGGGAAGACTAATGTCTGCTCTTATAGTTTTTCATTAAAGGGCGAAATTGAAAATCTTCCGCCAACAAGAAATACAAGAAATGATATGCAAATCTGTTGAACTTTGTCCACAGAACTAAAGCCACGTGTGAAAAATGACTTTTCAAACTTCTTTGCATTTTTCATATCTATTTGTGAAATACTTAGGTATTCGAAATTTAAATTATATTAGTACTATACCTCAAAGATTATAACCGATATCTATTTTCTCGATATCGAGTTCCACACTTTTGGAATCATGTATGAAAGTGTCACCATTACAAATAGTGTTGGACGAATTACTGGTTTTTGAGCTAAATTGTACATCGGGCCTACTGCCTCTGAGTTACTGGAATATTGGCTTGATCATGTGACTCCCGAACTTATTATCCCAACAAAGACTGAATAACTCGATTAATATTGGACTCAAAGGCTCGGTGTAATCTACTGCACAGAGTAGCTGGTTTGGTAGTAAAATAGCCGGCAGCCAATTTCAATCTCAACCCGAGCCGTTCCAGCGCCGGGCCAAGTTGCGTCAGGTATGAATAATGAAACGACTTTCTGCAGCGTGTGCGATCCAAATTCAAGCGACTAACTAGCGTCTAGCAACCAGGCATAGCAACCAGGCATGTCTAGCAACCTGGCATAGCAACCAGGCATGTCTAGCAACCTGGCATAGCAACCAGGCATGTCTAGCAACCCGGCATAGCAACCCGGCATAGCAACCCGCCATAGCAACACGGCATGTCTAGCAACCCGGCATGTCTAGCAACCCGGCATGTCTAGCAACCCGGCATGTCTAGCAACCCGGCAGAGCAACCCGGCATAGCAACCCGCCATAGCAGCCCGGCATGTCTAGCAACCCGGCATGTCTAGCAACCCGGCATGTCTAGCAACCAGGCATGTCAAGCAACCCGGCATAGCAACCCGCCATAGCAACCCGGCATGTCAAGCAACCTGGCATAGCAACCAGGCATGTCAAGCAACCCGGCATAGCAACCCGCCATAGCAACCCGGCATGTCAAGCAACCTGGCATAGCAACCAGGCATGTCAAGCAACCCGGCATGTCTAGCAACCCGGCATAGCAACCCGGCATAGCAACCCGGCATAGCAACCCGCCATAGCAACCAGGCATGTCAAGCAACCCGGCATAGCAACCCGCCATAGCAACCCGGCATGTCTAGCAACCCGGCATGTCTAGCAACCCGGCATGTCTAGCAACCAGGCATAGCAACCAGGCATGTCTATCAACCAGGCATAGCAACCAGGCATGTCTAGCAACCCGGGGCATGTCAAGCAACCAGGCATAGCAACCAGGCATGTCTATCAACCAGGCATAGCAACCTGGCATGTCTAGCAACCCGGCATAGCAACTCGGCATAGCAACCCGCCAAAGCAACCCGCCATAGCAACCCGGCCTGTCTAGCAACCCGGCATGTCTAGCAACCAGGCATGTCTAGCAACCCGGCATGTCTAGCAACCAGGCATAGCAACCAGGCATGTCTATCAACCAGGCATAGCAACCAGGCATGTCTAGCAACCCGGCATGTCTAGCAACCAGGCAAAGCAACCCGGCATGTCTAGCAACCCGGGGCATGTCAAGCAACCAGGCATAGCAACCAGGCATGTCTAGCAACCAGGCAAAGCAGCCCGGCATGTCTAGCAACCCGGGGCATGTCAAGCAACCAGGCATAGCAACCAGGCATGTCTAGCAACCAGGCAAAGCAACCCGGCATGTCTAGCAACCCGGCATAGCAACCCGGCATGTCTAGCAACCCGGCATGTCTAGCAACCCGGCATGTCTAGCAACCCGGCATGTCTAGCAACCCGGCATGTGTAGCAACCCGGCATGTCTAGCAACCCGGCATGTCTAGCAACCCGGCATGTCTAGCAACCAGGCATGTCTAGCAACCCGGCATGTCTAGCAACCCGGCATGTCTAGCAACCAGGCATAGCAACCAGGCATGTCTATCAACCAGGCATAGCAACCAGGCATGTCTAGCAACCCGGCATAGCAACCCGGCATGTCTAGCAACCCGGCATGTCTAGCAACCAGGCATAGCAACCAGGCATGTCTATCAACCAGGCATAGCAACCAGGCATGTCTAGCAACCCGGGGCATGTCAAGCAACCAGGCATAGCAACCCGGCATGTCTAGCAACCCGGCATGTCTAGCAACCAGGCATAGCAACCCGGCATGTCTAGCAACCCGGCATGTCTAGCAACCAGGCATAGCAGCCCGGTATGTCTACCAACCAGGCATGTCTTGATCAAAACTATTTGCGTTCGCAAGTCCATACTTGCAGACGCAACTAGTTTTGAGCATGAGGCTGTATAGTAGTATGTGTGCAACATTTCAGCTCGATCGGAAAAAATCGTGACCTGTGGCGTCGAACCAAACACACAAAAGAAGAGAAAGTGTCCAAAAGTGAAAAATGGAATTAGTTTTCAATTGGAAGTACACTCGCATCTCGCATTTAGTGACTCGATCTGAATTGCATTTCCTTATGTCCTAAAAGCAAATACACGAACACAGACTTAAGCCCCTGGAAGTGGGTTTGGCAGACACCTGGAGCCTCCAGCAATGCGCGTGGAATGAAACTGCTCCAGGAGAGCTTTAAGCACCAGGACGAGCTTTCTGCCCGCGCGTCTGCTTTTGACAGCCATGCGCCGTTGCAAAACTTCACAAAGTGTCCGCAGCAGAATACATCAAGAGAATTCTTTCGTAATTGTTCTAATTTAGCGATATGTACCTCGCGGAATAGAAAATAATTGTCTCTTTTTTGTGTCAAACGATTTTCTGGTTTCAATGAAAAAGCGCTTCAATCGAGAACAAAAGAATTGTGACATAAAAAAGTTTCCGTTTTACGTACAAAGTAAATCAGAGCATGTATTGTTATTGGGGCATTGTAAATCATGTTCCTTTTGTATCATGATTAAAACTAAAATAAAATACTACAAAGAATGATTTTTTTTAGATTCCAGAAATTTTATGAACCCTATAACACAGCCTGGGTTTTTGTTAAAATAGAAATCACAAAGTAGAGCGTATTTTAATTTTTAAAAGTGGAAAAGATGTGATATAGTTGACGTAGGTATTTGTGTCTAGAAGTATCTCGTGCCCAATCGATCACGTGAGGAACACGATTGCACTCTGGTGGCTAATGTGGTACTAGAGTAATAACGTATGTTCAGGGCTCCAGTCTAAACTCCAAAATTATTTTTATAAATAGTAAAATAACGTTTTATTTAGTATACAATGGTTTATTTTAAGAATGATCCCAAACCCATCGCCATCTTGCAAGAAAGGTGTCTCCATCTAGTATCACTTACTTCTGCGAATAGTATCAAATAAGTACCTGGGAATCAAACGGTGCTGCATTCTTTTAGAAAGCATCGACACCGAGATACTTTTCGAAACGACCTCATGAAAAGTTCGGTAATGAATTCCAATGTATGAATCAACGATTTATTTTGAATGTAATCGTAATGGAAATGTCTGCGCCGTGCAATGAATCTCGATGTTTCGCGCGCGGTTTCTAGATCGGAGTTGACGCAAAATCACCGTCACAAATCACTGCCAGTTGATCGCGCAATCTTTGAATCGCGTCTGAAAGAGTTGTTTGCCGCAATAAGTCATCTAGACTCACACGATCTGGGTCAACACGGAATAAATCCATTGCAATTACAATACAGATGCGGTTCACTTCTTGAAGAGTCTCAACAGCTGCATCGAGACGGGGGGAAGATGCAACCCGTCTTACATGACAGATTGTAGCTGACTCCCGGTGTAAACCTAGCTTTTGTCAATAGTCGTAAATAAATGAATTGAATGGTACAGAGGATGAACGATACAACGTGTTTTCAGAGCATAAAAGTGTCATCCGGTAGTGATGAAGGATCTTACAAAATATTCCCTCGATTTGAAGTAAATATTGATATAATTCCTTTAAGCTGGGACTGTCGGTGCACAGGCATAAAGGACTCTTATTGAAGTGAGATTGAATTGATCTTTCAGCTTATTAACCGTCTTTTCTAACAGTTCTGAGCGATTACATTTCGCATTCAAGAGATCAACACTTTGGAATATTTTTCAAAAGATTTCGATGAACCAAAGTTCTTTGCAACTTACTCGCTCAAACAAATCGACTTTCTTCAACGAGGTGGCCACAAGCTGAACAATGCAGCTTAAATGATGATCCTTCCTCTTTAAACCATTTTAAATCTTTGATAAATCAGTATTAATTGTCAATCAACCACACGATCTCGTTCAAAAACGGTACATGTAACCACTTTTATGACATTAGTGTGTGTGCAAACATTTCAGATCGATTGGTTGAACGTTGTGGCCTGGACATTGCATACAAAAACCAAATAAAAACATCCAAACAAACAAAGAAAGTGTCATAAGAATCCCCTTCCCTCTGGGTATAGATGGCAACAGTGTAATATGTCTTCTTCGTCAGAGTCAACTTGTGACGTGTAATGACGTGTGCTCTGCAAGTGGGTCACGCGCCACGTTGCCACATGTGCGACATGTCTGCGGGGATTAGTCCCCGCGTCTGGCGAGAACGGCAACGCTGCAGCGTGTTTGAAGGTGTCACGTGATCGCGTTGCAATCAACAGGAAATTAGTTTCTAATTACCGCCGGGTAATTAACACGTGAACAAATCCGACTTCGGTGCGCTCGCTGCCGACACAAGTTGAACCCCGGCTGCTTCGAGAACACTTCAGACCCACTGGATACTACATCTGACGTCACAATATCAACTGAAATAACTAGGAAAACGCTCTGAGTAACGCGTTGATGAGCGAGCACGGATACGCGCAACACCTCGAACCGAAATTATGTTTATCGAAAATGTCCTTAAAAGCCAATAATTCTTGAATTTCGTCACAGACTTGTATGAAAATCTCCAACAATTCCTAAAATATTGGTCCCAATAACCACGCAAAGTTTTAAGTTGATCGATTGAACCTTTATGATTGAACGATTCCTTGTTAATTTCCAAAAATCACAGGATATCGTTCAAAAAAATGTTAAACGGTCATATCAGTTTCATAATACGTTTGAAAGTTTCTGCTCTCTTGAAGTGAAGATTCGAAGATTCCGTGAAATATGAAATTCGAGAAATATGATAGCCAACACGCAAAATATCCGTAAACTGTCGATAACTTTTGAATGTAAACACAGTTTAGTCTGAAAATTGTCAAAAATACAGATAATGTTGGACCCGATGACCATACAAAATTTTAAGTTGATCGGTCAAACGGTTCTGGATTAAATTTCAAAAAGCACATGAAATATTTTTTTAAATTTTAACCAATGGGAGGATTTGGCTGAAAATTTGTAAAATAAGAGACAATGTTGGTCCTAATGACCATGCAAAATATAAGGTCGATCACATTTGTCGAAGTCCATTTTCATTTTTCAGCCTATCAGGAGATGTTTATTTAAATTTCAACCAAAAAATGGATTTCAAAAAAATTAGGGTCTGCAAACAGAGAAGGTTGGTTTTACATGTGTGCAAAATTTCAGATCGATCGGTGAAACGGTGCGACCTGTGTATCGGCTATTAGCAGCCAAAAACAAAAAAAAAAAAAAAAAAAAAAAAAAAAAAAAACAGAGGTCCGTGCCAAAAGAGCCAAAAGGAGACGCTCGCTTCGCTCGCTCAATAAGATGCCTCTGTCAGATTTCTCTGTCTGTCAGTTCGTTACAATAGGTTGCTATGGCAACAAGGTATGTTGCAAGAAGAATTATTTAGATTCCAACCAGATTATCTAAAAAAAACTTTCGAAAGAGTTCATATATATCTGTATTATATTCTATCTGTAACCACAACGTAATATTCGAAATAAATATCGTCTCATTTTTTAGGACGACTCACGAATTACATCGCTGGGTTCAACGATCGCACGGACGCACTTGTGTCACCGAGACAATGTTGAATGTGACCGTTCGATATATTTAATAACAATGTGATACCCACTATTGCATTACTTTCGGTAGCCCAATTTTAAATAATTTTAATGGTTCAAAGCAGGGACTGCAACTCAAATGAATATTGGTTCCGATTCCGGTTCCATAAGGGTTCCAATCGGTCCCATCAAATTCAGTCAAAAAATCATTTTTTTTAAATCGACTTTTGGGAACTTACATGTTCAGAAATGTCTAACATTAATTTGACTCGGTAATCATTTATTTTAAAAACTGTAAATGGTAGTAAATAATTTCAGATTTGAATGGCAATAAAGTAAAAATTCAATGACATTAATTATTTAAAGAACCCTTATAGAACCAATGGAACCCAAATAATATTAATATAAATAAGGCTTCCGGTTCCGGTTTCTATAAAATTAACGGTTCTTTTCGGTTCAGTCCCCGGTTGAAAGTGTTGTCGCTATTATCTTCAGATTACCTCGTGTTGTGACCACATCGCGTGGAGGTTAGCGCATCCGGGAGCCCCGAGTTCGAGCTGAGTTGGCCCTCGTGATTGTGGTGTAGCGCGCTGCCGAGGCCTCAGGCAGGCTGGATATCCTGTCTCTTACCGAGCAAGCAGAGCAAGTGTTTGTCAGGAATGCCTGCAAGATCCTGTGTTTGCCCCCCCCCCCCCCCCACACGTGTATCGGATATCCCTGATCGATGTCAGACCCCCCCCCCCCCAGGTTGACCTGTCTGGACCTCGAACTATGACCTCAGGGGGTGTCATTCTTGACTGAGTCAGAGGCAGAATATGGGGAGAAGGGTTCGAGTATTCTTGAACGATTCTTACAGGTGGCTTTCAAAGTTTTCGCTGTTAATCAAACCAAACTTAGGTGTTTGCTTGAGGATATTTAAACATTTACATTCCTTATGTTTAGCATCAAATAAGACATACCTAGCAAAAGTTTTAAAATGATTTCACTCTACAAATTATACTAATTTGATACACAATATTACTTCAGCATCTGCTAAATAATGTTAGGATATTTGCTTGATGATTCTGTCGTGACCTTGAGATCGCAACCACGAGCTATTTCATGCAGAGTGTTCCTCTTATCAACCTGTTGAGTGCTGGTCGCTGTGATCACGTTTAGACATAACCATTGAGAAAAACAGATAAAAATTCAAGTAACCCACATCTGCCACCATTTGTAGTATTGTAAATATTAATTTGTGCACATTTATTTATTTTTAAACATTTCGATTCCTACCTACATTTACCACAAAGTGATACAATACAAAGAAGTAAAAGTACTAAGAATCCAGCGGCAAAATAAATGTTCGTTAAAGAAATGATGGCCACAACATTGAATGAATTCAATACTTTCATTTAGAACTAACTATCAGTGTGACATCCGGCTGGACTCGAACGAACATCGATCAGTAACATTGTGCCACGCGTTCGACGTCATTGTTTATGTTTATGTTTATGTTTATGTTTATGTTTATGTTTATGTTTATGTTTATGTTTATGTTTATGTTTATGTTTATGTTTATGTTTATGTTTATGTTTGTGTTTATGTTTATGCTTATGTTTATGTTTGACATGCTGTATTCAGATTAGGAATTAAGATTCCGTGTCAACTATTCATCACACAAGAATAATATTTAGTGTATCGAAACATGAATACTATCAATATTTCATGTTTTTAATTCATTTTACATCCAGAGAGAGCTCCTTATTGTGATTTTATAGTATTTTTTATACGCCTAAAGAATTCGAGTATCGAAAAAATATTTTGAGCCCGTCGAAATAAAAATACATCTTTGCTATCTTTAAATTCCCTCTCTTAGACCCCGCGTTCACTGACAAGGAAATTGATCCCGACTGCCGAAAAGAAATCGCTACAAATTCTCCTCGAATCTCTTTTTTGTTGATCCATTCAGCTTCCGCAGAAGATGATCTCCCACAGATCGCGGGCACAGAAATTTGCTTAGCATATTTAAGCGACAATAAATAAAACATGAACGCAAGATTACGCACAGTTTTGAGCTGATTCGAATCCCGCTAAAGGAAACACATCAAAAGAGAAGAGCAAATCAGGAGTTTGAATTCCGTTTGAAGGCTGAATTATAATGTATTCAATGCGTCTAAACTCCCGCTTATGTTTGAGGGATCTTCAGATGGAGTATTGTGTTTGCAATTCTACAATGCGCTGCTTGGAGCGCCTCTCACGGTATTTACCAGGCACTAATCTTTACTCAGCGATCCCCGGCTGGTAGAATGTTAAAGAAATACATAAGACATCATAAGACAACATAACATCATATTTGTTCACATAAAACACGACATGCATAAGTTTTCTCATTCTACATAAGGACTTTTAAGTTTGTACTCTTCCCAGTGCAAACGCAGATGGCAAGCATATTGGATTGAAGGGTTTGATTATAAGAACCAAACAACCACCTCATACATAAAAATCATTTCTCTATTTAACAAAATATTGCCGGTAATTCGAGCTCCAACTTAGCAGTTTACCGTCAATTATTTCACCGTGGGTGTACCTATGCGTTATGATCAGAATTGCCAAGATGATTTCATGTAGTGTTACTCTCTTACCAACCAGTTCATAATACATTGCCTCTCTATAATGTGCATAGTTCTTTATTTTCATCAGATCCGTTGTTAGAGCTTATAAAAGACTGTGGGATGTTGTGTTAATAGAGGTTGTTAACATCATTCATGAGAGATGGCAAAGGGAATCGAACCCGGAACCTCCTAGTACAAATGCCATCAGAAAACTTGTTCCGTGCGGTTTCATAACCGAAATAAACCATTTTATACTCCGTTTAAAGTATATTATTGAACATACTGTAATATTTTCTTTAAAAAATAACATTTCCTTTTGAGACCAAACTCGTTTTCCTTTATCGATATTTCGTTGAATTTCTATTTACTTGTATGTATTCTGTAGCTTGGTGTTATGAGAGGTAATGCTCTGTCCGCAGCCTGGCGGCAACCCCTAAGTCTTCGTGCACGGAATCCGCGAAGCAGCGCCTCCTCGATACTCTTTGTTATGACGTAATTGAGAGAACCGCAGCCACGCCACCTAGAGGCTGATTATTAACATAGAAATCGACAAGTGGCGCTCTCCAGTGGCGTTTAGGAGCACTAACCTCGCGAGCGACTTTATTGTTATATCCAGGAATTGGAACAACAGAATGGGGAATATGAATTTTCAAACGGGAGGAGGCGATTGAATAATAAGTGGATGAACAAAGGAACACGGCACTGCCACCGCCGAGGGAATTCACGGTTAGAGAAATTGAAACATTTCTAACTTCAATGTATTAGTTGGAAATAATGTTTCGCCGAATATAAACGTAATTTCTTAAGCTGGGTTCCCATACTTCGCTTTTATTTCGCATTCGGTTCGCTTTCGCAAAATGGCTACCTTTTAAGGTGCTGCAAGCGCGAGCGATTTTGAAACTTTTTGTAGACACTTTTTGCGATACGATTGGAGACGAAATGGGTAGACCAAATTATTTGAAATTTTATTCGTGATGAGATAAAAGATAAACTTAGGGTTATCCTTTGGTACATTTTTAATTTTTTGTTTCGTTAATTAGTAATAATTAGTGGATTTTTGGTGAAAAATTTGCTATTTTGTTGTCTCCCTGGGCGCCGTATAAAATAAAATTTCAAAAATGTGTCAAGTGATAACCCTAAGTTTGTCTTTCATCTAATCATGATTAAAATTTGAGATCAATTGGTTAACTGGTTTGGTCTCCAATCGTATCGCAAATTTCATGGTTTTGCGCGGTTTTGTTGAACAACCGGCGCCTAATTAACGATGCAATAAGCAAATATGAAAAAGTGCTACTAATATACAATCAGACTGATCATGTGAACATCCTGTAAAAGTTACACTCACTTATGAAACAATTTTTCTCTCTCAATTTTCTAAAACGGCCGAGCGCTAGTATCACCTTAACACAGAAAATCGTCCATGTTTAATTTCGTCTCCGAAATGCAAAAATGTTGGACCAACTTCAACTTCGACGAAATCATAACGCGCGAAAACCGGAAGTGATGCGATATATCGAATCTCCATTTCCGGTCGACCTCGAGCTTATATTCGATATTCGATTAATGAACATATGTTTTGACGTTTTGACGTTTCAACTTTCAAGTTTTACTTTTTCCGCATTTTCTTGCCTTTCTTGCTTATTATCTGATTATTATTCGTCATTTTGTTTTTAACTTTTGGCAGAATACTATTTATGTATCACGTATCCAAGGATACGCGAAACGCGCGAAACAGAAATTATGGAAACGACTACAAACTTCGCGAACCGAATGCGAAACGAAAGCGAAGTATGGGAACCCAGCTTTACAGTAAAACATGAAAACAGAAAGAATGCCCCAAGAAATTATGTGCAATCACTTATATTGGCTCTTGAAATAACCAACTAACTTGAACGTATTTATTTCCATACAGTCTGTATCTTGGCCATCATATAGTTCTGATCCTGGTATTAATTCTTCTCTTCGAGCTTATTCTCCCCACGACGTTGAGCTTCTTGAGTTACCGTCTACCTAGATCCAGTCTAGCAGCGCTAATGGCGGCCACGTGAGAAGGCGAGTGAAATTGTTTCCGATGACGCGGGGATCCAGACGGCTTAGATCTAGAAGACCGTGAGTTCCAACATGGCGGCGAGGCGTTCTATTTACTAGCAGCTAGTCCTCTGGCAACTCTTCACGATTTGATCCAACATGGCATGGCATAACATGGCAGACGCATACATTTTACTGGACAGCCTAAGGAATAAAACTCTCTATGGGTAGACAAATTCGAACAAGCGAAAATTAAAGCTGAGCAACTTAAAAAAATAACTCCATGGTTAGGCAGAATTAAAACATAAGAAAATTTCAAAATAAAAATGTTCGACCCCGGCCGGATTGGAACCGGCGACTCCTAGCACCGCAAGCCAATGCGCTGACCAGTGGCGTCGGAACCGGGGAGGAAGGAGGGGTACGTGCCCCCCCTAGACGTATGAAGGGAGGAGGCAAGCGTATCAATATGCCTCCCCCCCTGGTAATGCTTAATATCTTTAAAAAATTATTCGATAAGGGCAGAATTTCAAAACAAATATCGCTGCGCGGCACGTGAGAATTTTCTGACGAAATTGAATTGATTTTGATATTATACACCGAAATCATTTTAAACCTTTGAAGAGTATTCAAATTAGAATACATTGCTGCGGGGAAAATTTATATGAATATTCCGGATAAGTGAATGATTAACTTATTATGCAAAATACAAACAAAATCATTTTAAATCTTCCTGAGGGCCGAAATTCAAAAAAATCCGCTGTGCGGCACTTTTAATGTGAAAAATGTCTAAAATGTAAATTTCATAAAATCCTCATTTAAAATTGTACTTATTGTGAATGTGAATAAATGCGGAGATATCATCTAAAATTTATCACTTTTCACTTTTTGGGAACAAAATGGCCTGATACGTTACTTCGTTTTACCTGAAGCGCGCCAAAAATGAGGTTCGAACCATTCATAAAACTGCAGTTTTTATTGGGTTTAACGTCGCACTGTACTGCAACATGCTAATGAAGATGGATCAATGATTATGAAGATAGGAATATGATGTGACATTTAATGAGGTGGACGTGGTCTATTAGTTCCTGGACTGATGACATGAAGACAGGAAAGACGGCTGCGGGAATTGAACCCGGGCTACCGGATCATTATCGATTCTTCTTTCCAACTGTTTTTGTTGTTTTTAAACCAAGTGACAAGTAATTAGGTTAACTTGAAAGTTATGTAAAAAAACAATGCATTTCCTGTGCATAAGTTTTAATTAATTTCGGGACTCAGAACTGCAGGGTTAAGTAAGTCAGAACTGCCGATCGTCTTCGAGTTGCCGAGTAACTGGCTGTAAGTTACGATTATAAGTTGATAAGTTCGTAATGAGATAATTGTCACGTGACATCAGCGAAGCAGGAGTTTTAACTCGTCGATCGAGTTCAATCTCATTGCGACGGTTAGACATCCCAGCGGAGATGCTGGGAACTAACTTCATTTGTTGATCGCGCGAGAGCGAGAGAGAGAGAGAGAGAGAGAGAGAGAGAGAGAGAGAGAGAGAGAGAGAGAGAGAGAGAGAGAGAGAGAGAGAGAGAGAGAGAGAGAGAGAGAGAGAGAAAATCACTTCTTTTCACATCTCCATCCACGCTAAGAATGCACCGCTAAAAGTTTATCCCTGATTGGCTGAGCTAGTTTATCGAGAACGAAAGAATGAGGAAAATGTCGTCGCCGCTTCGAATAATAATGTTCGTATATTTTGACGGATTTTCGGCGCGTCACGTTTCTTAGAAATTAGAATTTAGATGAGTGTGGATGTTTTTCGGGCCGGAAGCAATCAGCATTATGTCGGGATGTTGATTTCCCACTGGCATTGCGATGTCTCAGGTCGTGACGCTCTGACTCGGCTTCAATCGCGGAGAAGTCGTCGTCTTAGCAGACCAGATCAATGTGAGCTCATCAGAACTATAATAAACACCGTTCCATCTAGGAATAACAGACCTTGAGATGTCTCAGGTCGTGACGCTTTGACTCGGCCTGAATCGCGGAGAAGTCGTCGTCTTAGCAGACCAGATCAATGTGAGCTCATCAGAACTATAATAAACACCGTTCCATCTAGGAATAACATACCTTGAGATGTCTCAGGTCGTGACGCTCTAGCTCGGCTTCAATCGCGGAGAAGTCGCTCGTCTTAGCAGACCAGATCAATGTGAGCTCATCAGAACTATTATAAACACCGTTCCATCTAGGAATAACAGACCTTGAGATGTCTCAGGTCGCGACGCTCTGACTCGGCTTCAATCGCGGAGAAGTCGTCGTCTTAGCAGACCAGATCAATGTGAGCTCATCAGAACTATAATAAACACCGTTCCATCTAGGAATAACAGACCTTGAGATGTCTCAGGTCGTGACTCGGCTTCAATCGCGGAGAAGTCGCTCGTCTTAGCAGACCAGATCAATGTGAGCTCATCAGAACTATAATAAACACCGTTCCATCTAGGAATAACAGACCTTGAGATGTCTCAGGTCGTGACGCTCTGACTCGGCTTCAATCGCGGAGAAGTCGCTAGTCTTAGCAGACCAGATCAATGTGAGCTCATCAGAACTATTATAAACACCGTTCCATCTAGGAATAACAGACCTTGAGATGTCTCAGGTCGTGACGCTCTGGCTCGGCTTCAATCGCAGAGAAGTCGCTCGTCTTAGCAGACCAGATCAATGTGAGCTCATCAGAACTATAATAAACACCGTTCCATCTAGGAATAACAGACCTTGAGATGTCTCAGGTCGTGACGCTTTGACTCGGCCTGAATCGCGGAGAAGTCGTCGTCTTAGCAGACCAGATCAATGTGAGCTCATCAGAACTATAATAAACACCGTTCCATCTAGGAATAACAGACCTTGAGATGTCTCAGGTCGTGACGCATTGACTCGGCCTGAATCGCGGAGAAGTCGTCGTCTTAGCAGATCAGATCAATGTGAGCTCATTAGAACTATAATAAACACCGTTCCATCTAGGAATAACAGACCTTGAGATGTCTCAGGTCGTGACGCCCTGACTCGGCTTCAATCGCGGAGAAGTCGTCGTCTTAGCAGACCAGATCAATGTGAGCTCATCAGAACTATAATAAACACCGTTCCATCTAGGAATAACAGACCTTGAGATGTCTCAGGTCGTGACGCCCTGACTCGGCTTCAATCGCGGAGAAGTCGTCGTCTAAGCAGACCAGATCAATGTGAGCTCATCAGAACTATAATAAACACCGTTCCATCTAGGAATAACAGACCTTGAGATGTCTCAGGTCGTGACGCCCTGACTCGGCTTCAATCGCGGAGAAGTCGTCGTCTAAGCAGACCAGATCAATGTGAGCTCATCAGAACTATAATAAACACCGTTCCATCTAGGAATAACAGACCTTGAGATGTCTCAGGTCGTGACGCCCTGACTCGGCTTCAATCGCGGAGAAGTCGTCGTCTAAGCAGACCAGATCAATGTGAGCTCATCAGAACTATAATAAACACCGTTCCATCTAGGAATAACAGACCTTGAGATGTCTCAGGTCGCGACGCTCTGACTCGGCTTCAATCGCGGAGAAGTCGTCGTCTTAGCAGACCAGATCAATGTGAGCTCATCAGAACTATAATCAACAACACTCCGCGTAGGAATAACAGACCTTGTGATAGACAGTCAAGACATTTAAAATCCACTCACTGTAAGAATGATCGAACTTGGAATATAAAAGTCAGCTAGCTATGCTCCATTAGCATCCATCTATTAGATATATACTTATTTAAAGTACAGTCAATAAAATCGTATTCACAAAGGTGTGTTGTCAACAGTCAAGTTGCTTATCTCATCTTACATACACTTCGTTCACTGACTAATGATAATATCGATAATGGACTAAAATATCTGTGAACTACTTTAAAAAATGTAATGTGCTATCAATCTGGAAATAAGATAATAACATTCATTAAATTCTCTTCTATTAATTAGGATTTGATCATAAAATATCATAATATTTTGATTTAAATCACTGTTATAAATGCACAACTTGATCCCAAACCGATTAATTTCCACTCTTCAACTAATCGAAGGATAAACATTGTTTCTGATGTACCTATACCTATAACATTAGTGTGTGTCCAAAATATCAAATCTATCTTCTTAAGGGCCGCCGAGCGCGTATGTAGGTAGATTTCCGGACTTTTGCTTCTAGCTGATCATCAGCAAAACAACCTTTTTCATACCCTGCGATCCCTTTTTATTTGCATTTTACAACACACCGTCGAGAGCTGTCTTCCATTCATGAAGGGTGTTTATGGCCGACTGACGCAGCTCGTGACTACAAAGGATCAATAATCCCTTTTATTAATTTTCTGTTCTTACTGATCAAATATAATTTCTATATTTTTTACCACACAGGCAAAAGTCCTAATCGAATTCGAACGTAGATCAAATAGGTTTTTTATTTGTAAAATTCCGAGCAAAAATGACAAGCTAAACTGTTTTATAGACAAGTATAATTGAAACTATTATGATTATTATGATAATACAGTATTACGTAATATTAGTGTGATATTCAGTATTCATGTATTCAGTATAAGATAAGATAAGATAAGATAAGATAAGATAAGATAATTTTTATTCAGTAGAATATATACAAGTATATTTTTGAATGCGTCATAATGTAAATTATGCTTTGTATGTTTTGTATTTGCTTTGTATTTGCTTTGTATGTTTTTATTGATTTGCTTTGTGCACAAAACACGGTGGCAAACCATATAATGTAATTAGATTCATATACAAAGATAACAAGAGTCTGCAAGATAACAATAGTGTGTGATGTGATGATAATAATAGAACTAATTATCGCCGTCAATCACACAATGATAAACCAAAAGAATTATTGAACTTCGCCGCCGAATTTGATATTGTTTCAAGTCTAATCGATTTGTGTATGATTGACAAGTGATTCTAATGATGCTCGCATAATTCTGATATTACTTACAAGTTTCAAATATTTATTGTGAGTAAACCTGGAGTGCCCTATGAGCGTTTTGAAGTGGGAATCACGTAGACCACAATCCATATGATTCCTTCTTGGGCCTCGAACCTGGACCCCCTTTATTTACGTCCAAATGCTCTGCGCTGGACTTTGACTGGACTTTGGCTGGACATCCGTTAGGTTCTAGCTAATTGCCCCGTTATACCTGGCTAAAGATATTTCTCAGAGATGTCAAAAAACGGATATAGCTGTCATCGACGATGTTCGATAGTTACAAGTAGTCACAACTTGTAACCATCATACGATCATACTGAGGTTTTCGTCGTGGTTTTCCTCAGTTTATATAGCAAATGATGGGATGGTTCCCTTAGCTTAGTCCACGACAAATTCATGCTAAAGCATTTACGACCAATGCACCAATGTTGTACATCTGTTTTGAGTTCACAACTTGTATCCATTCTACTGAGGTTTTAGTCGTGGTTTTCCTCAGTTTATAGAGCAAATGATGGGATGGTTCCCTTAGCTTAGTCCACGACAAATTCATGCTAAAGCATTTACGACCAATGCACCAATGTTGTACATCTGTTTTGAGTTCACAACTTGTAGCCATCATACGATCATACTGAGGTTTTCGTCGTGGTTTTCCTCAGTTTATATAGCAAATGATGGGATGGTTCCCTTAGCTTAGTCCACGACAAATTCATGCTAAAGCATTTACGACCAATGCACCAATGTTGTACATCTGTTTTGAGTTCACAACTTGTAGCCATCATACGATCATACTGAGGTTTTCGTCGTGGTTTTCCTCAGTTTCTATAGCAAATGATGGGATGGTTCGCTTAGCTTAGGCCATGACAAACTAATGCTAAAGCATCCACGACCAATTCTGTACCAATGTTGTGACTAATGTGACGAATGTTGTAGATTCAGCCTCAATTATTCTCTAACACTGCAGTGCACTCCAATCATCTTAGTCCTCACCAATCACAAGTATACCTATAAGTACCTATCAGACGAGAATATCGATATTATATATTATGTACCTAAGTAATAATCCGTCAATATTTCAGGTTACTTTTATAAATCGAAAGTTTAGAGTATTAATTGAAAATTAGTTTTCAATAACGAAGCACAAGCGCATTTGTTTGAAATAAATAGCATATTGTAACGAGTTTTTTGCAGGTTAATATTAATGTTATTTTATGTGTAAATATCAATTACTATGAATAAAATTATCCAAATATAGCCACATCAATTCTTGCTAACCTGAACATTCCACAATCTCATTGAAAGTAATATCAATAGTGTCTTTCTAATAGCCATTTCACTGCTTTTGCCAAAATTAAAATTTTATAATGATAATGATAATGATAATGATTATCTGTCAACAACGATCATCAACATGATCAATTAAAAAATAGGTTTGATCGTAATGACTGTCTAAGTGGAGTGAGTTTTCAATAACTATCCAGGTAAATTTATGGTTGAAACCTTCCTCCACATTTTATGAGGGGGTATAATAAAGTTTATACTTTTATTAGGGTCGACCGAGACAAACAAAGGAACTCAACGAGCGGGCAGAGACCCTTCGACTGCTTCCCAAGTGTGCAAGTTCATACCGATACAAAATTACAATTATTTTAATTTCAGTATTTATTTTTTTCCTAATTAAATATCAAGGACATTAAATTGTCACATAGTTAAGTCACAAATTATAATAATTTCGCATGTGCACAAAAAATACCGAGTTTTTATATTCATCCGTCTTCTGTGTGAGTTGTGATTAATGAAAGTAAATGAAAATTTTCATAAAAGTGTGCACGCCATTCACAACTCACGTCTAATTAGAGCAAATTGATAGAACTCAATTAAATATCATAAAATAGCCCGATAATGCCCGGTGTGACTTGACTAGGTGACATTGCCGTGAGTCTTCAGGTTCAACTACAAATAATTGTGAAAGTCCAAATTTGGGTTTTAAAATCTCAACTGCTCCAACAGCCTGGTCGAGGCAGTGCATTCAAAATCAGAAAGAAACAGAGTATGTACGATAAGACATGCAGAGTTACTACAGTGTCAGAAATGTTCTCATAGAATCTTTACTCTTCCGGCTAATACGCTGTAAGAGTGAGTTTCTATCAAATAAGAATAGTAATCGGGACCTTAGTGTCGGTGTCAATAAGACTTGTACTACGTCACAGCACTGTCACATGACTGGAGTCGGGTCAAGTCGCTATTACTCATTCATTGCGTCTCACTCACACCAAGACACATACACGCGTGTCTCGTGATTAATGGCCGCGACACGACAGCGACACGTCCTGTCACACGCACTGATTCCTTGCAGAGAAGACGAGACGCTGGACCGAGGCGAGTTCGATATCTCTTCAGTTGCTTTGTGCATCAGTTGCAGTAAATACATCGCGAGTATATGAAGGAAATGGAACGTTATTCAAACAATATATGGAACAGGAGTTTGTGTGAAAAGTATCGGTGCTTTAGGTCTGTAGTTTGACCCAAATAGCCACGTTATGCCAATGTCCTGTATCTGACATCTTCAACACATGACGTTCAATCATTGTACTCAGTTCTGTACCTCAGAAGTAGAAGGACGGAAGTCCATTTGCTCAATTTTGCGTTTCATTCTTTTGAAACCATGTAATGAAGCCATTGCTATTTGACTGGCCAACAAATAAGTGAAATTGAGTATTCTCTTACCAAATAAGTCTACAAATTATGATTGGATGAACGCAGAATTACTGGTTTATGAGATCATAAACAATTTTAACGGATTTTCTGGGAGCTAAATGTTGGTTATACTTCTTAATTTATCTTATTAATTTTTGTTCATCGGAATTTTGAGTTCAACTGAATGTATCGTATTGACGAGTACATTTACCCGTGTCATCGACATTGTAACTAAACTAGTTATTTTGAATTATTTAGCGAGTTCTTTGCAAGAGATTCCCATGTAATTCAGTTACTCAGATTATCATAGGAAAAGCGCATCTGGCCATCAGCACATATATATTTAAGAAGACACCACACTGGTCTGGCTTGGTTATGATTCATAACGACGTGGTGTACTACAATGTAGTGTTAGGAGAAAACCATGCAGGAGATTTACTTCTGTATCTTTAGTTTCAAAGGATTGTGGAACTTGTCTGACCTACATAACCACAGCAAGTCGATCGAGGCGCTCTCTATACTCTCTGTAACATGTCCGCTGCCTGACTCAAGTCTTTTACTTTCAAATCGCACGCAAAAATATCATTTCATATCAGTTTATAATGAATCTTGAATTGAACTACAAATGGCAATTAAACAACCTTCTTCCGGTATTCAAGTTCTCTATAAACTACTGGCAATGTCAATAGAGAGCAAGCATGAGCTATTGATTTAGCTGTCGTGTTGGTTGAACTGCAATATTGTGCATCGCCATGTTCCGTGCGGTAGCAAATAGAAAGTTAAAAGCAAGGTGGTCCGCTAAGGGTCTAGAGTTGCATTCCGAAAGTCCTGGCTTTGATTCCCGCTGCCATTGGCCAATTCCTGAGCTTTCACGTTTTGAGACGGTTCGCGTTTAAATGGTTGAAAACTTTATACAAGTTTTATACAATTTGCAAACGCAGTAGTATAATGTAGTAGTAGTGGTGTAGTAGTTTACAGTATAGTTCCTAGTGTAATATTATGGTAAGGTTATTTTGCGCATACGAAGTTTTTAATTTTAACTTTGTTGATAATCAAGGGAGGCCATGGGGAGGGACCAAAGGGGACCGGTCCGGAGGAGTCCAGCACTGGTGGGAAAGCAAACGTTAACGTTTTCAAAACGTGCATTCTGAAGAAGAATTAACCTCCTCACCGAGATTTTCCACAGTCGAGATGTAAATACGGGAACATTTCCTACTAATATCACCTTCCTCATTTAGCCATTCTTCATTATCATCTCCATATCAAAATCATTCATCCAATAACCTCAATAAACAGCTGATGTAATTGAGCAATGTAATGCTGATAAAACTCTAATTTCTCCCTCTCCAGTCCGCTCAATGCAATGCTCTGGAACATGACAAGTCTACGGCGCATGTTTCCGACGCAGCTCCTCTGCCGTCTGCTCGAAGAAAGAGACGAGACTTCCGCTTCCTGAAGCCAATATCATGCAGCAATATCCTGGTGACACTTCGTGACGTCACTCGACAGGCTCCTCGCGGCTCGTGACAGCCTGTGACGTCACTACAAGCGTTCTGTTATGCGGGGGCGAGTTGGAGGCAGGAGTTGAGATTTGAATTCGTCGACGAAAGAATTTCTCGGACTCTTTATGTACACTTGGCACAAGTAAAAGCGGTATTCGAAATAATCTGATTGGCTGAGAATGTTGTAATGGTATCATCCAATAAAGTATATGCTCTTAATTCATTGATAATAAGGATTGATTGTCAAGGAACCTGACCAGGAGCCAATTCTTTTCTATCAAATACTGTTTTTTACTTTGGCCAAGTGTACCTTCTTCGTATAGACACTTAGACAAGCGTGAAGCTACTTGGAATAAAAACAAAATTATTTCATAAGGCGAATTGAATGAACGCATTTTTTTTTTCACGGAAGATTCTCGGTAAAAGTTAGACCAAGTGATTATGAATCCATCTTTAAATAAAAAAAAATGTATGACGTCAGAAGGGGGCGTGCAATGTGTACGAGAAGGACAGACTCACCTATCGTCGTGATGAGAGTGAGCGAGTAGAGGAACGACGAGGAGAAGCTCCAGCGATGATGATGATGATTGTAGTACAGAGATCCGCCGCCATTGTTTCCCGGCTTGACCTGCGCAGCGCCGCCGCTGCCGTAGCCGCGCAGGTTCCTCACCAAAGTGTCCTGGAACTTGAGGACCTCCTGCGCGGCCAGGCGCGTCCAGTTGTCCTTGTACAGGATGTTGAGGTCCTCGGTGATGCTCCACAGCTTCTCTACAGTCTTGGACCGGATGTCGTCGCCCAACACGGCGCTCTGCACGGCGCTCTCGCGCTGGAATAGTTACAATATGTAATAATTAGTTCTTCATCCTTGAGGAAAATAAAATTTATATCAAGCATTTGAAAAATATAGAGTCAAAAAAGCCGTAAAATTCGTTAAAAAAATATGCGTTCTTTAAAATCCCTTCTTTAAAAAAATACTTTAAATGGTCCCACTTCTGCTACCATTTGTAATTTTTGTAAATATATTTTCTATATTTTTTCTAATAATGACATTTAAATCTTGTTTAGAAATATTTACACAATAGGTATTAAGTTACTTTCATTCCAGCATACTTTCGTAGTAAGAAAGCTTTTTCGATTAAGTGAAAACGCATTTCTTCAAAATGACTACGAATCTCATCCACAGAAGAAAGAATTGATGGCTCACACTAAATTTCAATTTGGAAAAGAATCTACGTGGCTGAGCCGAGACATAAATGTAAATGGCTCGGGGTGTCAAATCGCGCCCACTTCGCCTTGAGATATCGCTCAGCCGAGACGGTCGGGGGTTCTGATTACAGATGCGTCGCCCCCAGACGCGGGAAAGTGGCGGGCTAATTGGACAAGATGTACAGCGCCGTATGACTCCGGATTAACATTCGGCTAATCACATTCCAAATCATTCATCCGGAATGTGATTAACTCAACCCACTCTTCTAAGTTTCACTCAACGTGATGAAGAATTGATGTCAAAAATGAATTTAGAATGTGGAAGGGCTTCAATCTTAAGAGGCAAACGGAAGCGAACGGGAATCGCACGGTTCTTCAGAGCGTTTTTTTGAAATTGTGTCTTCCCACTTAATAATTTTAAAAAATCAGATAGTAACGACCCATTACAGCCTAATAGACTAAATAATGCCGCACACTGGAGTTCATTATGACCTCAGATACGACCTCAAAGTGTTAAATACGATTATTTTCGTTTATTTTATTAAAATAATCGTATTTAACACTTTGAGGTCGCACCTGAGGTCATAACGAACTCCAGTTTGCGGCATTATTTAGTCTATTAGGCTGCTATGGGTCGTTACTATCTGATTTTTTAAAATTATTAAGTGGGAAGACAAAATTTCAAAAAAAAAAACGCTATGACAAACCGTGCGATTTCCGTTCGCTTCCGTTTGCCTCTTAACATTAAATAAGAAGTTCCCCGAAAAAATAATATTTCTTATCTGGCTTTCTTCCGACAGAACTGCAGCATATGAAGGGTACAGGGGAAGAACGCTATAAGTCACATTCGGATGAAACTGAGATAAACGAAGTTTTATATTGAAACATCGATATTTCAATTGCGTTTTTCAAAACTATATGCAATATTTTCTAAAAACCCGAGTGTATGTTCTCAAAGTTCATAAAAATCACTACCATCTTACACCTTTAACTCAGTTTTTAGAAAATGGACTTACAGCGTTATTTCCCTGTACCTTCTCTTCAAATACCCATATTATTCGCACTAACCCCACACTCTGGACCGATGTCCTTCCACAGATGGCGGTTTACTTGAGATGAACGTCGCCAATCACAGATTATTCAGTGGGTTAAGGTGATACTAGCGCTCGGCAGTTTTAGAAAATTGACAGTGGAAAATCGTTTTATAAGTGGGTTTAACTTTGATAGGATATTCACATGATCAGTCTGATTGTATATTAGTAGCACTTTTTCATTTTTGATTCGTGCCTTGTTAATTAGGCACCGGTATTTCAACAAAACCGCTCAAAACTATGAAATTTCCGATACGATTGGAGACTAAACCCGTGAAACAATTGATCTCTAATTTTAATCATAATTAGATAAGAGACAAACTTAGGATCATCACTTGGCACATTTTTAAAATTAGATTTCATACGGCACCCAGCGGGACAAGAAAATAGAAAATTTTTCACCGAAAATCAACTAATTATTACTAATTAACAAAGCAAAAATTTAAAAATGTACCAAGTGATAACCCATAGTTTGTATTTTATCTAATCATTACAAATCATTCGACAACCCACTCTGTCTCCAATCGTATCCAAACAAGTGCCTGCAACAAGCGGAAAAATCGCTCGCTCTTGCAGCAGCTGAAAACAACAGCAACTCAACTCATGAATCAAAGTCTGCTTGAAACTGCGGAAAACTTCATTCCAATCAGTTTGATTTGATGGGAAACATGAATTCAATGTAAAAACAAACACGTGTTGTGCTTTATAACTTCAATCTATTAAGAATCTGAATGTTCCTTTTTTGGAAAACAATCTTGTATAATTGTCTTATGTCTTTTTAAGGTGCTGCAAGCTGAGTGATTTTGCTGCGTGTTGCAGGCACTTTTCTTTTGGATACGATTGGAGACAAAATGGGCTGACAAAATGATTTGAAATTTTAATCATGATTAGATAAAAGACAAACTTAGGGTTATCACTTGGTACATTTTTTATTTTTTGCTTCGTTAATTAGTAATAATAACATGGCAGTGGTGACGGTTTGTTCCGATGTATGTGCTGGTGGCCCTGATAAGGGCCATTAGCACATACATCGTATATACATCGTAACTTATTTAGTAATAATAAGTTGATTATTTTGTGAAAAATTGTATATTTTCTTGTCTCAATGGGTGCCGTTTAACCTTCAATTTTAAAAATGTGTTAAGTGCTAACCCTAAGTTTATATTTTTATCTAATTTTGATTAAAATATGAGATCAATTGGTTCACGGGCATGGTCTCCAATCGTATCGGAAATTTCATAGTTTTGAGCGGTTTTGTTGAATAACGGGCGCCTAATTTACACTGTAAGAAGCAAAAATGAAACAGTGCTACTAATATACAATCAGACTGATCATGTGAATATCCTATCAATGTTATACTGACTTATGAAACAATTATTTTTCTCTCCCAATTTTCTAAAACGACCGAGCGCTTGTACCACCTTAATACGGCATGTGTTTGTGTTGTTACCTCCTTGTTGAAGCCGCCCTCCACCGCCATGAAGGTGAAAGCGCCGAGCAGCGTGTACCCGAGCACGAGCACGCAGACGCCCAGACACGTGCACGCCGACGAGGACATCTTGGTGGGGCAACAGCAGCAGGCGCGGCGCTGCGAGCAGCGTCCCGGCGGCGGCGTCGGCTGCTTCAAGTAGTAGCCGCCGTGCTGGAGGCGGTGGTGGTAGTCGTCAGGCGCGCGGGTGTCGCCCAGCATGGTGGAGGCGGCGTACCTGCAGGACAGACAGATCACAGTGTCAGAGGTTTGTCGGCGTGCTGGAGGCGGTGGTGGTAGTCGTCAGGCGCGCGGGTGTCGCCCAGCATGGTGGAGGCGGCGTACCTGCAGGACAGACAGATCACAGTGTCAGAGGTTTGTCGGCGTGCTGGAGGCGGTGGTGGTAGTCGTCAGGCGCGCGGGTGTCGCCCAACATGGTGGAGGCGGCGTACCTGCGGGACAGACAGATCACAGTGTCAGAGGTTTGTCGCCGTGCTGGAGGCGGTGGTGGTAGTCGTCGTCCCCGAGCATGGTGGAGGTGGCGTACCTGCGGGACAGACAGATCACAGTGCCAGAGGTTTGTCGGCGTCCTAGTGATGGTCCTCGGGATGTCGGCAAGCTGCTGTTCGACCGTGTGGTCAAGTTGATACGGAAAGCGTCAGTGACAGAACAATTGTTAACTTTATATTGTTTTTTTGCGCTAAATGTGAACAAGTTGTTTACATCTGTTACGGTAGTTCTTTGTAATCATTGACATTTATTCAATTGTCCATACATCATAACCATTTCACACATGTGTGTATAATCTGAATCAAATCAGGAAAATCAACAATGTTTCAACACACTAAAATCAACACAGAAGGATACATTTCAATGTACTATTTGTTTGATTTGTAAGGTTTGTTTTAAATGTAATCATCATAGTTCCATTTCAATTATGTAAATTCTTATCTTTGTATTTTTAATATATTCTGTTGGCAATCATGACAGTGTTTTACTTATTATAAAATGGCATGACATTAAACGCGATCTGTCTTATCTCTGATGTTTGATCTGCGCTGAGATTATCAATCCCGAATGTCTAATCCAGCTCAGCAATCTCGCTGTTATTCATGACATCTTAACTCCCCGATTCACTTACTTCAATTTCACACCATGTTTTCATCAATCCCTCGAACCTTTTGATCGACGCACGAGTTCAAAGTCTCGTCATATATTGGTATTCAAATCGTCTTCTAAATCATGTCAAAGTCTTGTGAGCCGTCTCGGCATTGAAATTGCACCTCAACTTCATATGAATTCCTCGTTTGACGATTTCATCTTTCATCCGAACTTGTCCTTTATTTGCGACAAAAATCATCGAGCAAAAACTACTTCCATTTCGTGAGATCTTTGATTTCAAAATCTCATTTACGGAGGTTGGTTTCGGTCATCGTTCTTCCGCTGGGATCGAGTTGTTGAACAATCCAATTTTCCGTTTCAAAGATATGATGTTTTTCCTGTGGATTTTCACTCAATCTCGTGGCCGATAACATCATTCGGAGGGACGAGTCTTTTAGTTTAAGAATTGAAACCCTAATAGGGGTGACCCAGTTTGATATGATTTGCTGTTTCTCTAACGTTGCTCGGAACTGCATTTGCAAAGAAGAATAATGAGGAGAGTTACAGTTATTCTCATCATAACCAACTTTATGTATGATTGTTTGGCGGAACTTTTTCAACGTGATTTCTTATCTCATAGATTTTTACCTTTTTCACTCGACAGATATCGTTAAAATGTTAAAATAGAATTTTGGCTTCAGAACTAGAAACAAATAACTTACAGTTGCAAACGAGGACACCGGAATCGGTTCAGTTTTGATGAAACGTTACACGGTCAAAATTATTATTCAGATTTCCAATTTTGTTCTCCCCGTTCCAGTGGCTCCGGGGAGGAAAAATCAAATTTCATATATTTTGCATATAAGTTCCGTAATAGCTCCGCCACTACCGTTTCATGCAAATCACGTGCATACCATAAAATAATTTAATTTCTTCTGGCTTTTCGCCTTAGTTTTCCGGACGTGAGTTCCTCGCATGTCGAGGTGTTTTCATTCTCAACGCAAACTTCTCACAAAACATCCGCCAGGATATCTGTCACTATTTTACCCCCCAGAGAGCGCGTGAAATGTTTTTATTATTATCGTCAGAAGGTTATTCGCGAATCGGATTGACAAGTCCTCGGCTTTATCCGCCCACGACGCTCTCTCTCGTCAAACAGCGCAATACAAATACGCGCCTACATTCTACACAGATATTGCTAAAAGACGTTCGACGATGTTTCTTTGCACAACTAATAGCTTTCAACATAAGACGACTTGAAACAAACATAACCTCAATGCTGCACAAAGCTCGACAAATCTAACCCATATTTGAATGAAAATCCATTACTAGAATACTTCCTCCTCCTCTGCTGCATTTAATTTATTTTACGTGTCGTTACTTTTCTTTGCAGATAAAATAGGTTATGTTAAAAATAAAACCACACGAGATTGGAGACAAATTGAAACTGTACCAAGCTTTTTCATGGATACATTTGTAAATAATTAGCATTTCCCTCAGTCTCAAGGGAGTGTTTGTCGTTTTAAGTAATTGCTTAAAGTCCATGTTCCACTATGCAATTCAAATTGGACAATTCGAATCAAAGAGTTTCAGAGTTTACCGAAAGAAATATTGCATTGCAGATAGTTTGAAATTGTCCAATTTGAATTATTGTTTAGTGGAATATGGACTTAACCCAAATAAATGTAGTTTTCAAACCGCTTTACTGATGGGTAGGTCAAGGTCTTCCATGCAATTCGAATACTCGCTTTACAAAGCGGCAAATGGCGGAGTCTGTATAAAAATAACAGCGTAAGGTGCTGCAAGCGCGAGCGATTTTGCTGCTTTTTGTAGACACTTTTTGCGATACGATTGGAGACGAAATGGTTAGACCAAATTATTTGAAATTTTAATCGTGATTAGATAAAAGACAAACTTAGGGTTATCCCTTAGTACATTTTTTATTTTTTGTTTCGTTAATTAGTAATAATTAGTGGATTTTTTGTGAAAAATTAGCTATTTTCTTGTCTCCGTGGGCGCCGTATAAAACTAAATTTCAAAAATGTGCCAATGGATAACCCTAAGTTTGTCTTTCATCTAATCATGGTTAAAATTTGAGATCAATTGGTTTACGGGTTTGGTCTCCAATCGTATCGCAAATTTCATAGTTTTGCGTGGTTTTGTTGAATAACCGGCGCCTAATTAACGATGCAATGAGCAAAAATTAAAAAGTGCTAGTAATATACAACCCATAAAAAACACTCCGTGTAAAAATACTAGGAAAACGCTCAGTGTAACGCGTTGATGAGCGAGCACGGGTACGTGCAAATTCTCGAACCGGAAATGCGTACACAACGCACAGAAAACATATACAACCATATTGAATTGATTATGATCAGTGCTCGAAGTAGGAATTAAATAGTGGCGGTATGGTAACATAAGAATACCACGTGAGGGGGCGGGAGGGGGGGGGGGTACGATATTAGATGAGGGTCCAGATTCCAGAATTACACTGACAACCATTGTCATGTCATTAGTTAGATTAGTCTTTTACCTTGATGAAACAACTAAATTAAATAATGAATTTTACTTTATCTTGTAGTGGATGTTCATAGTTCACAGTTATGCTTGAAATATGCAGTCAAAAGATAACCATGAAATACGAGTAAATTAGAATCTAAAATTACGTAAATTTCCAAGAATATCTGATTTTAAGCATTCCGTTTTTTCTGAGAAGTAACGATATGAAATCAAATGTGTAAAGAAGTACCGGTATATCATACCGTCCCATACCGGCCTTCTTCGAGCACTGATTATGATATCAACTTAAAAGTAGGTATTATGCTTTTCATCGAAACTTTAAAATAGCATCTAAGCACCTGGTTCATAAAGCAAATCAGAATCAATTCAATTGGCACTGGAAAACATTCATTTCGATACTTCATTACTGACAGATATTAAAAATGTCAATAAGTTCATACGTTCTTAACTGATTGGGATGAAATTTTGTAAAATAAGAGACAATATTGGTCTTAATGATCATGCAAAATATGAGTTTGATCAGTGTAATGATCCTATCATAATGATTGTATCCATGCATTATGTAAGATTTAAATATAGCCGCCACAGATCGGTTTAGCAGGCTGTGGGACCGCAAGCGGGAGTCGAGAACGACCGGACAGTCAGTCAGTCAAGGACAGCCATTGAACATGGACGACTCTGTATGTATCTTTATTAAATAAAGAAGTGAACCCACAAATATGGTTTATTAATTATCCTGCATAGTATTTGTGGTCAACCTAGTTCGAAGAACATTACATGGTGATCAGAAGTGGTGTCTGAATCTAAATCGCACGTGAAACGTTGCAGAGCGCAAAGCCAACGCCTAGATTAGGTAAACGGCAAGCATCAAGATGGCCGCATCAGCACGAAAATTACCTGAACTCGAACTCACCGGGAACGTTAGTGAAAAGTGGAAGCTGTGGAAGCAGAAATTTGAAATTTACATGCGCGTGACGAAAGGTTACAAGGAAGATCCTGAGGATCAAGTTGCCACATTACTGAATGCAATTGGTGACGAAGCACTTACAGTTTTCAACACGTTCGAGCTGCGGGGAGTGGACAAGAAAGATCTAAACAAAGTGCTGCAAAAGTTTGACGAATTCTGTACCCCAAGAAAGAATCTGATTTACGAACAGAGCATATTCTTCACACGGTCGCAGCTTGATGGTGAGACCGTTGATCAGTTCATAACTCAACTGAAGCGTTTAGCAGGGTCCTGTGAATTTGGCCCACAGATGAAGCAAATGCTAACACTACGGCTTGTGTTGGGAATCGCGGACAAGGGGTTAAAGGAACGTCTACTCAGGGTTAATGACCTGACTTTAGAGAAAGCAGCAGACATCTGCAGGGCTGCGGAGGCTAGCAAGTTGCAGGCGATGGCGATTGAAGAAAAAGTACCTGTGGAGACACTCAAAGAAGAATCTGTGCAAGCAGTTGTGCAAAGAAAGAAGTCTGACAGCTACCATAGCATGAAGAATTTTCCGAAGAAAGAGGAAAGAAACGGCACGAAGAATTTTCCGAAGAAAGAGGAAAAGCAGGAGAAGAAATCCTACGACTGCAAGAAATGCGGTTATCACCATGCGACTCTGAAGTGTCCAGCCTACGGGAAGACGTGTCTACGCTGCAAAGAAGAAAATCACTTTGCAAAGATGTGCAAGCAACGAAGAATTGCAGAATTTGAAGTGGCACCAGATGAAGACTCATCTGAAGATGAGAACAATTCAACACTGTACATCTCAACACTCACCGCCAAAAGCGTGAATGCTGTGAAGAAGACAGAAGATCTTGCCAGAGCATGGATTGTAGATGTCAATGTTGGTGGACAGAACGTCAAGATGAAAGTCGACACTGGTGCGGAGGTAAGCTGTTTGCCATTGACTTTATTTAAACAATTTAAAGGCAGGCTTCAGAAAACTTCCACGGTACTGGTAGCTTTTGGAAACCAGAAGATCAAACCAGCAGGAACTGCTAAGGTTCATTGTATTAAAAGTAGCTGCATTAAAGGAGTAAAACAAGTCGTGAAATTCATGATTGTTGATGAAGAGTTCATGCCACTACTGGGACTGCCGGATTGTGTCAGTTTGGGGTTTGTCAAAATGATTAATCACATAGAAACATCTAGCAAAACCAGGCAACAGATCATCGCAGAAAATCCTCAAGTCTTCAAAGGTCTCGGGTGCATGCCGGGAACGTATTCGATTGCAGTGGATGCCAACTGTCGTCCAGTCGTCCAACCATCCCGGAAGGTGCCTATCGCTCTTCGAGACAAACTGAAGAAGGCGCTGAACGACCTGGAGGAAAGCCAGGTGATCAGGAAAGTGACAAAACCTACTGACTGGGTAAGTAACCTAGTGATTACGGAAAAGAAAAATAAATCTTTACGGCTGTGCTTGGACCCTATTGATCTGAACAAAGCCATCAAGAGGGAGCATTATCCATTTCCATCTGCGGAAGAGGTCCAGGCTCAACTACAAGGCATGAACGTGTTCTCGATCCTTGACATGCGAGATGGGTTTTGGCAGGTCAGTCTCGATGATGACAGTGCTGACCTGTGCACATTTAATTCACCTTTTGGGAGATATCAGTTCCTCAGGATGCCTTTCGGAATTAAATCAGCTCCAGAAATCTTTCAAAGAAAGAACACCGAGAACTTTGGGCACATCAAAGGTGTTCAAGTCATATTTGATGATATTATTGTCGCAGGAGCAACCATCGCAGATCACGACAAAGCACTTCAGGAACTACTAGAACGAGCCGAAGAACTCAACATCAGGTTCAACCCGGACAAGTTCCAGTTTCAGGTACGAGAAGTACGCTATCTTGGACATGTTATGTCTAGTGAGGGAATGAAGACAGATCCAGAACGTGTCAGAGCAATTGTAGAGCTTCCGACTCCTACCAACGTAACAGAGCTAAGACGGTTTATGGGAATGGTTAATTATGTAGGGCAATTTATTCCCAATCTATCATCAATTACGGCTCCGATTCGCATGCTGCTGAAGAAGGATGTCAACTGGGAATGGAATCGTGAGCAAATGAAGGCTGAGTCGGAGGTGAAGAGTCTTTTATCATCTGCTCCTGTTTTAGCATACTATGACAGCTCCAAGCCTTTAATCCTACAAGTAGATGCCTCGAAAAGCGGATTAGGAGCTTGCCTTCTGCAGGAGGGCCGACCGGTGGCTTATGCATCGCGTAGTATGACCGAGACAGAAATTCAGTACGCTCAGATTGAGAAGGAACTTCTAGGCATTGTGTATGGAGTAGAAAAATTTCACTATTATGTCTATGGTAGAGCAACCATCGTGCAAACAGACCACAAACCGTTGGTCTCTATCATGTCAAAGCAAATCAACAAGGTTTCGCCGCGGCTGCAAAGGCTCCAGTTGAAATTAGTAAAATACGATCTGGATATTCACTATATTCCAGGTTCTCAGATGTATATGGCTGACACACTTTCCAGAGCATACTTACCTGAGACAGGAAACGTGGACCCCGAGATGGAAGTTACTGTTCACAGTGTGTCTAAACATCTGGCAATGTCGGAAGAGAAGAGGACGGAATTCCGAGAAGCCACAGCAGAGTACGATGTAGCCAACGCACTGAAGGAACTACACAAGAATGGATGGCCGGAGCATAAATGGCAGATCCCGAGCTGCGTGAAACCATACTGGTCCCTAAAGGAAGAAATCACGGTAGATGACGGTCTTATCTTCTTTGGTGATCGAGTTTTGGTGCCTCCCTGTCTCCGTCGTCGAATGTTAGAATTGCTTCACGAGGGACATATGGGAATTGAGAAGACCAAGAATCGTGGACGTCAATTACTGTTCTGGTTAGGAATGAGCAAAGACATAGACGAGCTAGTGCGTAAGTGCAGTACATGTGAACATTTCCGTGACAAGAATGCCAAGGAACCTCTGCACCCCCATCCGATACCCAATCGGCGATGGGAGGTTATAGCAGCGGATGTACTGGAGTTCAAGGGAAAATCATACTTGGTGGTCAAGGATTATTACTCGAAATGGCTTGAGTTGATGGAACTGCAAAACAAAACTGCAAAAGAATTAATCAATAAGATGAAAGCTATATTTTCCAGGAATGGTATTCCAGCCAGACTTGTTTCGGACAACATGCCATTTAGCAGTGCCGAATTTCGCACATTCGCCAAAGACTGGAACTTTGAATCCATCACGTCCAGTCCACGGTACCCACAGAGCAACGGGATGGCAGAGAACGGTGTCAAGATCGCCAAACGTATGTTGAAAAAGTCCTATCACTCCGGAACCGATATCTATATTTCCCTGTTAGAGTACCGAAACACTCCGATTACTGGATTATCATACTCTCCAGCTCAACTCATGGTTAACTGTCAATTAAAATCCAAACTTCCTATTTCGAACCATTTACTTGAACCAAAAATCCAAACTGATGTAAGACAACAGTTACAGCAAGTTCAAGACAAACAGAAATTGTTTTATGACAGGCGTGCAGTTCCTTTGCCTCAGTTAAAGGAAGGTGACCACGTGGTGTACCGTCACAATCAACTCTGGGAGCCGGCTATTGTGGACCGGACCTGTACCCAACCACGGTCGTATGTAATCAGACGACCTGACGGCAGTGAGCTCCGGAGGAATCGGCGAGACCTCTCAAAATCCTTTGCCGACCATAAGGTAGAGACGGATACATTACCTGAAGACATACCCGACACTACCCAGGAGCTTGAAATTCAGCCCGAGTTTGTGCCACCTGCCCCTGACAGTCCTCCACCTCAAATTCGACGAAGTGGAAGAGAAAGGAAGAAGCCCGATAGACTCAAGGACTATGTGTAATATCATTCATGTGTGAATTTAAGCTTAGGTTGTGATTGTAACTTATTGTATTATTCAATGATTAAGGGTTCTTGCTTGGAAAAATTTGTATCTCAGTGTCGTGTAATTGATATTGTATGGTGTGATCATTTCCTTTATGGATTAGCACTTTGTTACAGACAGTCTGCTATCAGTAGTAATTTTTAAGTAGGAGGGAAGGTGTAATGATCCTATCATAATGATTGTATCCATGCATTATGTAAGATTTAAATATAGCCGCCACAGATCGGTTTAGCAGGCTGTGGGACCGCAAGCGGGAGTCGAGAACGACCGGACAGTCAGTCAGTCAAGGACAGCCATTGAACATGGACGACTCTGTATGTATCTTTATTAAATAAAGAAGTGAACCCACAAATATGGTTTATTAATTATCCTGCATAGTATTTGTGGTCAACCTAGTTCGAAGAACATTACAATCAGAATTATCGAAGACCGTTTTCATTTTTCAGCCTATCAGGAGATATTTATTTAAATTTTAACCAATGAATGGATTTTAATATGGTATGCAAACAGAGAAGGTTGGTTTTACATGTGTGCAAAATTTCAGCTCGATCAAAGAAAAACTCTGACCTGTATAGCCAAAATATGATTTTGATCAGATTTATCGAAGACCAGTTTCATTTTTCAACCTACCATCAGGAGATGTTTATTTAAATTTTAGCCAATTAATAAATTTCAAAAAAATTTGGGGTCTGCAAACAGAAAAGTTTGTCTCTACATGTGTGCAAAATTTCAGCTCGATCGAGGACAAACTCTAGACATGTATAGCCAAAATATGAGTTTGATCAGATTTGTCGAAGACCATTTTCACTGTTCAACCTATCAGGAGATGTTTATTTAAATTTTAACCAATCAGTAGATATCAAAAAAATTAGGGTCTGCAACGCCCAGAGAATGTCCAAACACGTGTGCAAAATTTCCGCTCGATCGAAGAAAAACTCTGACCTGTATATCGTCAGTAACAGAAAAAAAAAAAAAAAAAAAAAAAAAAAAAAAAACAGAGGTCCGTGCCAAATGAGCCAAAAGGAGACGCTCGCTTCGCTCGCTCAACCAGCCAAGTCTCTTCAACTTAAAAAAAATAATGAAATCTAAAAATTCTGCACTGAAAAGTAGTGATATCAAAAAATTAGCCAAGTCAAAGCTTTATTTGAAAATCAAAAAATACTTGGCGCATCGTGTACATAAATAGCTTGGAAGTATAAGCCAATTATAAATTATACATGAAATATACATATACATAGTATACCTATAATGCCCTAAAAAAACGATGCGCCAAGTATTTTTTGATTTTCAAATAAAGTTTTGACTTGGCTAATTTTTTGATATCACTACTTTTCAGTGCAGAATTTTTAGATTTCATTATTTTTTTTAAGTTGAAGAGACTTGGCTGGTATTTTTACACGGAGTGTTTTTTATGGGGATATCACTACTTTTTTTAGTTTATTCTTACAACTTACGTGTGACACATATCACATGAACAATTACTAAATCCTTTAAAAAAAATTACCCTTTACAATACGGTTATTCTCATGAAAAAAACAAAGGTTTCATTCCAATCGGTCAACCCAGTTCCGAGATATGGCAACACGTCGGTTTTCAAAATGGCCGCTGAACTTTCTGCACTGCCACATAGAATTTATAACTATAAATGATGTGTATCATTTTTAGCTTTCTGAATATGTATTTATTGTATAGGAGGGGATTATAATGATTTATAAATTTGAATGACGTCATTTCCGGCCTCATAAATAGGAAAATTCTAGTTTGACTGTTCCTATTCCATAGAGATGTCCTTCCGAATCGTTTGGCACTAGTTTCATACCGATCTGTCAACCAGTTTTCGAGATATTACGTCGTTTCTTCCGATTTCAAAATGGCTGCTGAAATCACTGACCTCTTGAATTATAATTTAAACATGATTTCATTTTATTATAAGCAGTCTCAAATAGTATATTTATTGCATCAAAATGTAAATTTGTGCGATTTTTAAAATGTGTGACGTCATTTCCGGTTTCAGTATGGGAAACTGCAAATATTATTGATGATAATACATAAAGTTGACCGTCTAAATTGTTTAGCGTTGGTTTCGTTTAAATCTATTAAGACGTTATTAAGATATGATGTCATTTCTGGTTTCAAAATGGCGGCTTCCGGTTGGTTTTATATCAAGTCAAATAATATCACAAAAGAACATACGTTACATAAATATCAAAATAATTGGATCAAATTTGTTGCCGAAATGCCAATCGATGAATTAAATTTCATGACGTCATTTCCGGTTTCGTTAACATAAATTTTAGTCTGTTGCTATTGATTATCCATATAGATGACCGTCCGAATCGTTTGGCGCTATTTTCGTTCCAATCGGTCTAGCCGTTGTTGAGATATGACGTCACTTCCGGTTTCAAAATGGCGGCACAAAAAATTCATGGGGTGAAGGTTAAATCAGACGCCAAAAGTGCACACGTGGTAAAAGTGTGAGATCAATCGGTTCAGCCGTTTAGGCTGTGGCCTGTTTACCGGATTTTAGCTCCAGCCTACTACTACTACTACTGAGATTATTACTGATTATTATTATGAAAACCGCCCTAAAACACTGTTTTCACGGCCCTCTAGCGTGCAAAGGGCGTAACCTATTGTTCCCAAATTTGGTATATGTTGTAGGGTGGGCCATAGCTCGAAATTAAGATATATCGCAACAATGTGAGATTTCCCAATTTTAAGATCCAGTAGGCCGAAAATGCCACTTTGATGCTTACAGTAAAAGTGGGTTTGCTCCAGCCTTTATTTGAGAGTGTGCGCGCCGTACGACTTGGCTGGCGTGGAGCGACCGCTCCACTAGATCAGACTGATCATGTGAACATCCTGTAAAAGTTACACTCACTTATGAAACAATTTTTCTCTCTCAATTTTCTAAAACGGCTGAGCGCTTGTATCACCGTAACAAATTGTTAGTTCTGTATACAGATTTATCTCTAAAAGAAAAAAATGCACTATTATAATAATGGACGTTTATACTTTATTAGAGAAATGGTCTCTGCCCCTATTACGTATAAAACATCGCCAAGCAATTGAGCTGATGGCATTCATCAGCCGGCGCTTCATCGCCGAGAACTTCCCAAAGTCCCGCAAATCTTTATTACTCCACTTAACTCCAGCTGGAGCCGAGAAGAGTCTGGAGAAAAAACAATCATCATTTGACCAAGAAATTGATTCTTGTAATCTCTGCGTTGATTTCCTAACGCTGCACGCCTCTGACAATTATCATCTCGACTCGACCTTTTGCCGAGGATTCGATCAGGACTAAGCACGAGCGATCGTTAAGGCTTCAATTTCATCCAGTCAGGATTATATGAGAAGCGATTAGATGAGTGAAACTTGATTTATAAAATCCGAAGCGTGTTGAGTAAATGTCATTACGTTAATCACGGCTTAATCTGGCTTTTAAATGATATGTTTTTAGAGCAAAAGCGACTTGTTAATGGCTGTGAATTGTACTTTATTAACGTTTATTCGATTTGTAAGTTTAAATTCTTTGAGGTGGTACTTAAATCGCAGTCTTCATTAGGCACGTCTATGCAAATGTTTATTACGTTTTGAAAAGTATTTTGGGGGTTGCTAATAAATCTGATGTTCGTTCCACTTTGAATAAGAGTTAATTTACAGAGATAGTTTTCAATCTGCATTAATCATTCGCTTATTGCTAACTTGAATGCTATCAATTGAATAAGTCTACACTCCACTTTACTGCAGTACAATCTGAAAGAAATGTGCGTGGTCAAAGTTCTTCCTAGATTTCGAAGGCTTTAAGGCCATTGTGTATCACGTGACTTTATTTCTCTACATCCGATCAAAAGAAATAGTTACCCATGAGTACATACCTTACATCGTTCATGTTGAATAATCCAAGGTGATTTATGAAGAAAATTCACTGCATACTGGAGCTTATCAATATTTGCAGTCAATAATATTTAATTTTGCAGTGGTTTTATAATAAAAACAACACAAATATCGTGTATACGTACGCGTGTGAAGACTGTCAAAACCAAGTGCTGTTCGTTTAAACATTACATTCATAATAGTGGATATAATTAATATCTCAACATTTCGTTGGAAAGAGGAAGAAAGAGCGCATGTTATATATTCTGACATTGCGTCAGGTTTGTGATGCATATATGCCTTTTTATTAGAGTAATGTTTGCTGTTTTTGGCAACTCGTAGAATTTCCTTCAACTTCAGGTCTTGATTTGAGAATATTTAGGTGCAAGGAAGTAAAATCATCTAATATGTTATTTTCGCAGTTCTTTTCTGCGTAGAATTAGTTCCAACAGATGTGTCCTAACTTATCTGATGAGGGAGAAGTCTTTGTTAAACTGAACCCTTCCAATAGAAAATGTGTAGCTTTTTGGTTAAAAGTCACGTGATATACAGGGACCTTAAGATGTTCCTTATAAGCAACAAAATAAATATAAATATTTCAAAATTTTTTAAGACAAAATAAAACTATAAATTCTACAACCTAACAGTAAATAGTAAATGGTAATATTTAAATTATTTTGATTTTTTAATGAATTTTGAACAATTGGGGATACCTTAAATAATTGATTTAATAAATATCCTACTTCTGTCACCATTTGTAATTTCGTCAAATTACACAAATCCTTCAATCTCTAATTTTCGTCTCACTTAATTCTTACGTCCTGGTTGCTTGGCCTGTAACTTGGCTTGTAACCATACCCGCCAATGCAGTAGACCAGTCTGGACGTCATCTAGCTCATAACGCGCCGTCGCGCCGCGTGACCGAGTCTCACGTCACAGCGTAACCCTATCATGTCGCTGATTGCAAGTTGTTGCGAGCCGTCACTGGAGCAATGCGAACCCCTCTCAGATCGAACTAGATTGCGCGCCGCGTGACCGAGTCTCACGTCACAGCGTAACCCTATCATGTCGCTGATTGCAAGTTGTTGCGAGCCGTCACTGGAGGAATGTGAACCCCTCTCAGATCGAACTAGATTGCGCGCCGCGTGACCGAGTCTCACGTCACAGCGTAACCCTATCATTTCGCTGATTGCAAGTTGTTGCGAGCCGTCACTGGAGCAATGCGAACCCCTCTCAGATCGAACTAGATTGCGCGCCGCGTGACCGAGACTCACGTCACAGCGTAACCCTATCATGTCGCTGATTGCAAGTTGTTGCGAGCCGTCACTGGAGGAATGCGAACCCCTCTCAGATCGAACTAGATTGCGCGCCGCGTGACCGAGTCTCACGTCACAGCGTAACCCTATCATGTCGCTGATTGCAAGTTGTTGCGAGCCGTCACTGGAGGAATGCGAACCCCTCTCAGATCGAACTAGATTGCGCGCCGCGTGACCGAGTCTCACGTCACAGCGTAACCCTATCATGTCGCTGATTGCAAGTTGTTGCGAGCCGTCACTGGAGGAATGCGAACCCCTCTCAGATCGAACTAGATTGCGCGCCGCGTGACCGAGTCTCACGTCACAGCGTAACCCTATCATGTCGCTGATTGCAAGTTGTTGCGAGCCGTCACTGGAGCAATGCGAACCCCTCTCAGATCGAACTAGATTGCGCGCCGCGTGACCGAGTCTCACGTCACAGCGTAACCCTATCATGTCGCTGATTGCAAGTTGTTGCGAGCCGTCACTGGAGCAATGCGAACCCCTCTCAGATCGAACTAGATTGCGCGCAGCGTGACCGAGTCTCACGTCACAGCGTAACCCTATCATGTCGCTGATTGCAAGTTGTTGCGAGCCGTCACAAGAGGAATGCGAACCTCTCTCGGATCGAACGGATTAGATTGCGGGCCGCGCGATACCCGGCGGCGGAGTCAAGAAACACAGAGGGGCAGCTGTTGGATGACGTCAGACATCGGATATAAATCGCGGATAAATCTGACTTTGAGATATCCGAGTGGATATGTTGATCGGCCGGGAGTTGTTCTTCTATTTGAATGGAAGGGAAGATGATATCTTGGAACGGATTTGATGAAGTCACGGAGAGTGAAAGGTTCTTGGGATATTATGTTCACCGGTGTCCAAAAATCCGACCTCCCTGATCTTTATTATTAATTTCGTCCTGGAAGGTCAGCGTGTGCGATGACGTAATATCTCAAGCAATATCTCGAGTTTCAGTTTGAAATTGCGTTTTTTGGTCGTCAAGTTTTATGTCATTTGGACTCCTTTCTGAATAACGCGTTTTCCGCTATTTTTGTAAGTACATAGTTTTTATAAGGAAATCATACAAAGCTTTAATTAGTTCAAACAGAATTAATTAAACGAGCGTTATCGTTTGAAACTTATGGCTCAAATCTCTGTTTGATGATCTTTGTTCTTTTCGCATTACATTTCAAATGAAGTACATAATGTATCAGACAAGAATTCGCACGAAAGATTCAGTCTTATCCTGTGCGTTTACATATTGATTTCTAGCAAGATCGGTCTTTTGGTTTCACCTAAAAATTGAATAAGGTTCAGTCCCCGCTTTACTGATGGATAATCTGAAAGAAAGGCTGTGGGGACGCGCTTAAAGTCTATTCGAAGTCTCGTGTCCAGCTAATGCAACGAATGAGACGTGATGTACCGAGTACGAGGCGCGTTCACGCCGTCATATTATACCGTAATCCCGCCGCTAAGTTATGGCCGTGAACGGGGCTCGTGTCACGTGACAGTTACTGCTTCGAGAAACATAACTTTGTCGATGCTCGTAAACTGACGATACTTTACGACGAAACGATATCGTTTATGAGCGGAATGGCGAAGAAGTTCGAGAGCGGGACGAATTTCAAGCGGGCTTCGTCTTTTTCAAACCGATTTACTGACCATTTCGATGCACGGGATTGTTTCTAAGCACTCGGAGACGTGACCTGAGAGAATTATTTTATTCCAACATAAACATTTAGCACGCCGTATTTTGTTCGTTTTCTGTTAACACCGTCCTGCAGTTATTTGTAAGACCAGCGAATGTGTGATTAAAAACGTGATAACGGCGTTAGTTAGTCGGTAATGTGGGCGCGGGTATTACAACGGGATCTTCAACCGGGCGGCAAATATGTCGATATAATTACAATTGGTGAACAACAAAAAAGGAATAATTGGTTTGAAGATTGGATTGTTATTATAAATTCAATTCAGTTCAGTTTTATTTCCATTTGTCAAGGCAATACAATGTAAGTACATACACGTAATACACAAGCTGTGACCCATAAGCTTTATGCTTTTTTAGGGTATTTGGACAATCTTAATTACTACGTAATTTATTAATAGGTACTTAATATAAGTTCTAAGTAAGGTGTGATTCTATCTAGTGTTCTATCTATTCTATCTAGCATAATTTAAATTGGAACATGATTAACAGATAATTTTTTTTTTTTTTTTTTTTTTTTTTTTTTTTTTAATAATAATAGATTGATATTATTTTATGTGGAATAGGCATAATTTATCTAGTGGTTTAAAGCTACCTACTTTGTCACTTTTATATCTATGCTAGTTGTAGTTGACGATCATGCAGAAATTCTTCTACAGAGTAATATGCTTTGTTAGTGAGAAACTGTTTCACTTGATGTCGAAAAGCTACGTATTTTTTTGTTTCTTTCGGGTTTTGGGGTAGTGCGTTGTATAGCTTTGTATTAATGTAGTGTGAATTTTGTGTGTTCTTTTTGTCCTATAACGATCTGTGTGGAATGAATGTATTAAAAACTATAACTATAATGACATCACTCGCCGAAATTGCGTTTTCCCGCCAAAATGTACACTGGTGTTTAATTTCATATTTATTATGAATGAAAATGTACTCTTTTGAGTGTGAAAAAAGTGTTATTTACCAACAAATGTGGTTATATTGAAATATTGGATTTTAACGGCATTAAAAATCATTTTTATATCTAGTGGAGCGGTCGCTCCACCCAGCCAAGTCGTACCGTACACTCACACTCACTCAACATACCGTAAATGCCTAATAAACTGAGGAGCAGACCAACCACTTTTACTGTAAGCAACAACATGGCATTTTCGGCCTACTGGATCTTAAAATTGGAAAATCTCACATTGTTGCAAAATATCTTAATTTCGAGCTATGGCCCACCCCACCCCATATACCGAATTTGGGAACAATAGGGTATGTCATTTTCGTGCTAGAGGGCCGTGAAATATGTAAAATTACACCACTTTCTGATTCTGAAGATGATGATTCTGATGATATCAGGAAACACTGTTGACAGCGCCACAGCCTAAACGGCTGAGCCGATCGATCTGAAATTTTTACCATATATGCACTTTTGGCGTCTGATGATACCTTGTTCTTACGAATTTTTTGTGCCACCATTTTGAAACCGGAAGTGACGTCATATCTTAAAAACTGATGGACCAATTGGGACGAAACTAGCGCCAAACGATTCGAATGGTCTTCTCAATGAAATATCAATAGTCAAAATAGAAATGTACTTTTACCGAAACCGGAAATGACGTCATAAAAATGCCAAATTTGAATGAAATCATCTCTTATAACAATAACTACATATTCAGAAGGCTTATAATGTTACATAGCATTTAAAGACACAAATTTTAGGTGGCAGTGAAGTCAGCCGCCATTTTGAAAACCGGAAGTGATGCCATAACTCGAGAACGGCTGGACCGATTGGAACGAAACTTGCGCTATACTTTATAGCATATCATTTATGGCATATACATAGTAACAAGCACAACTTTTCTTAGCAACCAAATCAAAAAGACGTATTTTTTTAAAGGAATTATAGTCTTTGGTTCCACAATATATGCTACAAATTGTAAGAATAAACTGAAAAAAGGAATGATATCCCATAAAAAACACTCCGTGTAAAAATACCAGCCAAGTCTCTTCAACTAAAAAAAAAATAGAAGAAATCTAAAAATTCAGCACTGAAAAGTAGTGATATCAAAAAAAGGCCAAGTCAAAACTTTTAAAAATTACTTGGCGCATCGTTTTTCTATGGGATTATAGATATATTTTATGTATAGATGAGTATATTTGATTACCGACCTACTTCTATACTATTTATATGCACGATGCGCCAAGTAATTTTTAAAAGTTTTGACTTGGCCTTTTTTTGATATCACTACTTTTCAGTGCTGAATTTTTAGATTTCTTCTATTTTTTTTTTAGTTGAAGAGACTTGGCTGGTATTTTTACACGGAGTGTTTTTTATGGGATTACCAATTACCATACTAAATTGTTAGAAAGTACTCTTAGAGTTATAGGCAGAGAAAATACGTCGCCACTGTACATGGTTGGTAATAAAAGAGAAACACGATGACATAATTTTGAAGGAACTGATATCTGTGTTCGAGAATAAGCAGGTTATCCAACATCTGTTGACAGTTGTTTGTATTTTGTTATCCGTGGAAACATTCTAGTTCAATTGCATCTGGTTTGTTTCTGCTTGTGAAACAGCAGCAGTGCAATGATGAAGAAAACTGTTACGATTATTGTTGCAACATCGCATCAACAATCGCATGTTCGCTCACTGCAGTTGTTGTGAAATCAGTAAAAACAAAGTGCACTGCGGAATCAGAGTTGTGTATCCTCGTTCTCATGTTACTCCGATATGTTCCACTCTTGCGTGAAGATATTTCATCAAGTACCTACTGGGAGTTTCATTATGATCACCTTGTTAGGACTCATTTTAAATAATACTTGTGTGAACATTAAATATCTGCTAATATACAAATAAGAATATGAATGATTGAAAATGCATCAAATTCATCGAATTTTGGTTAAGAATTGTTTTGTAGTACCCTGTTGAAGTATTGAGGTATTTCATTTGCCATGACAATTGTTTCAATATTGTTTATCGATGATGGACATTCTATCGGTAAAATGGGCAATATTTATTATTCAAAATAAATATGTAATTTCATTGTCCTATATTATGAAATTTTTGGTTTGAATGAAAATCATTCAACAAATAATATTTTTACTGTTGTTATTATCTCATTAGTATGTTATTTTGTATAATCTTCGTATTTTAGTTCCCCCTACAGATAAGTCCGATTGGAGATTGTTGGAAGGAGATGTATAGCATTTCTATTAGTTGTATTGTAACTTGTGTGATTAATAAAAGATAAAACAAGAAATCTGATACCTATGAGACTGTCAAACCGACCACAGCACATGGAACTGGGTGTCCTAGTTACTGAACAGGAAGTAACGCTAAGCTCAGGTGTAGTTTACAGTTAATGCGCTTTCCCCCGCTCTAAACGAACTTTACCTCAGTTTTAATAGTTTCAAGCAGCGGATTTATAACGACGATTCACTCCTTGCTTTTAATAACCGTAAAGTTTTATTGTTATTATTATCACCGTCATCATCATCCCAGGACTTCTTCCCGCCCCCGGGGCTCTCGCACTACTCGAGATTTTTAATATAAATGCATAACGATGGCTGTTCATGACCTCTGAATGAAATCTCGTGAATTACGAGATTAAAATCATCTTCCCGCTGACGTTTCAATAAAGAGAACTTATTATCTCGCAAGTCAGCGAAAACGGAGAAAACAAACTTAGCGCTCAGATTGCGTTCTACTAAATTTTATATTAATGATACCTTCTACCATTTAATCAGCTTAAAATTGAATAAATCACATAAAAGCATTCAATTAATTTTCGTATTTCTGAAACACATTAATTTAGCGTCCAGGTAAGGTGGTGGAACATTAGATGCGGTGGCAGTAGACTCGGTGGCAGGAGACTCAGTGATTGTGTTGCGGATTGAAAGCGCTGACGTCGAGGCGGCAAAGCTGCTTACTAAAAGACTCGGTGGCTCTCCAGCGAAAGCGCGGGAATTAAACTCGAATTGAGGTTTTGGAACGGTCGAGAGTTTCTTATTTCTATCGGGAAGAGATAGAAAGAGAGGAGAGGAAGGGGAATATTAAGCTAGAAAGAGAATATCTGTAAAGTTAGACAATAATCCTTGTATCATACTTTGTCCATCAAGGATGAATACCGTATTTTGGATCGGAACCCCCGGATTTCCCTATACCTTCCTGTGATATTCTTTCATGACGTAATGAAAGGCAGTTGGTATCAAGATGGCTGTGGTCTATAGGTGGATTCACACGGCCGTTCCAAACTACCCAAGTTTGCCGAAGTTCCGAATCGCCGTTCCAAAAACTCTCGTGTGAACTATGGAAGTTTGAAACTTAATATTCGCAGTTCGAATCTTTTCATAGTTCACACGAAGGTTTTTGGAACGGCGATTCGGAACTTCGGCCAACTTGCCGCTTTTACTCTTCAGCTAAACGCCCCTGAAAAATATCTTGAATCAGTGATCGGGATCAAAACGCAACGACGAACATAGTTGTGGTACGCAGCCCCGCGATTGCGTAACTATTGCGGACAGTAAATCGAGAACTGAGGTTAGCATCGACTCGAAGTTGTAGTCGATCGACAATGACGTGTCAATGTTATTCTCCCATCCAGAGTTGGTGACAGTCGACGAAAGATACGCGATTTCAGTGGAAGTAATGCAAATACCAATGTAAACAGCGGCTGATCGGTTTTCTATCGTCTTCCCATTTAGTTCTGTTTTCGATGCTAACGGCTCTGATTCAGCATATTAGTTCTATTCTGTGAGTGAGTGACATTTCTCTTTACTTGGTTGGACGAGACGCTGCCAGCTCAAGGTAAGCGACTTCGGTCAGTTTGTTTCCTACACGAACATCGCTTCATGGCTTTGGTCCTCACAGATGAGTGTGCTCCTTGTTAGTTGTTTTCAACACCTTTTCATGCAGCAGAATGATATATGGTCGATGACAGGCTAAGATGAACCCTGTTTAGCATTGCCAGGTATAGGCCGGCCCATGCTAGCGCGGGTTCATCTTTGCCTGTCACCGACCTTATCTCTATTATTTTCAAAACAGGGTGGCTGATATAGTTTGAGATATCATAATTGACTTCTTATGACACATTGATAATAGGTACTCTGTTATGTATGAGGTATAAAACAACCACAAAAAATAATTCAGAGAAAATATATTATTGGTGATCGATCAAAATAAATATATTTTACTTTTTATCTGAAGTCACATTATGTTCACAAATCATACATCCACAAACTTATTTCCATACTATTATATCAAATATTCGAAATTTTTCAAAAACAACGACATGATTACGTTTTCGTTATAGAATTAGGAAAAGATATAAATATCAATTATTATCCGATTATATCGAACATGAAGTGGGTCGTGGGAAAAGAACACGAACCGCGCGGTTTTCATGCTGTGTACTGAGGCTTGAACGCCAGTGGAGCGGGGTTTGCATCCCGAGGAAGACATGTATGTCCTGCTAACTAGCAACTAATATCAACCGCCGTGATGAATAGTCGATAGTGATTGATGAATGCGAGTGGAACGCAACGAGCCGTGCGTCGCTACGCAACATGATTCATCATTACGCACGCACTGTTTACACATGTACAGCTGGCAACCAGTTCGACTGTGATAAATAATGCGTTTCTGTTGTGGGACTGTAGATCGGAATAATATTTGGTTAACGTTATCAAGTCCATATATCAGAGATGGACGGCCTGATGTCCATATCAATTATTCTTGAACTCAAAACCAAGCTAATTCAACTTATCATATTTGTAATAGTGAGTAGTAATTGTAAGAGAATACTTCAATATAACAATATTTTGTTGACGACTTTTAACTGATAGAGATTAATTTCATGCTTTCCGAGGTTCACAAAGCAAAAAACGAGAAATGGACATCGGGCGTTCTACACCTGAGGTAGAGAAGTGGTTTTGGTGAAAAACTTTACAATATGAAATTTATCAGCGACTTTTGTTTCATTTGAAGTCGGCCCAAACGAGTCTCTGAGCTAAAATTTATGTATAATTTTTTTAAAATTGTATTGTGCGAAACAAATGTGATTTTTACATTATTAATTGTCCGGAAATGGAGGTGACAAGTGATCGCGGAGGCTCTGGAATTTGTAGCTACTGCGCATGTCCGCGAACTCTCATTTCTTATCATCTCTGTTTGGCATTGTTGGAGAGTGTTAAATAAATAATATCCTGAGGAACGAGTGGCCTCGGCTCTTAGAAAAAACTTCAATCCCACTTTCAATTAATTTATGTTGGAAATGCTGGAATTCAATTTCTTTCTTGATTTTTCCCGTTACTGACACTGAGAAATAACACCCTACGAGTCATTACCACTTTAAGATAAAATACACTCCCACTTCTGCCGCCATTTGTAAAGTTCACTTCTCATCTGAGCCTTGTAACCTAACAGCAAGAAACCGAGTTGAAACGCGTCGCCTCGTCGTTGGTTCGTAAGCCGCGTCACGATTCGTCGATGAAAGCGTCACTCCGATAGGCCGAGTCATCAATAAGTCACAAGGAGGCCGTGATCGCGCTGTTTATTGCTGGAGGTGTAAAGTAAAAGACAAGAACAAGCAGCTTGCTGGCGACATCACTAACTCCTTCATCGAGACCATAGAAACATAGCTCTGTGCTTCAGATGTAGATGGACGGAAGTCCATTTCAATGATTCTTGATTGTATTGGTTCATCGCATTTTGTGTCAACAAAATTACAAAAATGTGATGGAGACTTTTGAAACAATTACGTAAAGCCGGGTCAAATTAGACTGTTTTTCGCGTTTTGCGTTAAACACAAGTCCAGCTGTATTATTGGTTAATGATAGAAATAAAACGGAAAACTCAAATCACATAATCAGTCCACGGTATTTGAACGAAACGGTTTTTCTTCTTTTCAGGTATCATGACAATCAATCCTTGTTATTATCAATGAAATCAGAGCTCCCCTACAAGATTAAGATTACGAGTTAGCATAGACTTAATGCCATCAAATGTTTTTTAGCCAATCTATTTCTTTCAGATACCGTTTTATCATTTGGTGAGTGTACACCACCATAGTTGGGCATAAATAAGTATTTTTCGATGTAATATGTAGGATATTTAAAAAAAGTGTCATCGTAAAACAACTCAAACTCTTAGCTGCGAAAACGCATATTCACAAAATCGCCACAATTTCAAGTTCTGTTCGCAAGACGTCTCTACTCACGGAGGCGGCGACAAACACGGTTGGTAAATAATGAAATCATTTCATCCGATGCGTCTTCCCTTGACTCCTCCTCTGGATGTGGCAACTCTTCCTCGGGACAGGAATGCGCCAGACGAAGTGACAAGACAATGTGAATGTCAACTCTAATTACCTTCTCATTAACTTCAATTAAACTGTGTCACGCGCGGGCGAATTCTTTGTGTTTCACTTTCAAGTGTTAACTTCGTGTTATGTTACTTCCAAGAAACAGTCAGTTCCTACTTAATTTATATTGTTTTTGAATTAATTACGGAAAAACAGAGATATTAGTTGTTAAGATTGCTTCAACTTTTGTTTAAGAGCAAACAATACATATTTGAAAAATGTTGTCAGACTTAAAAAATAATACCTGCACCACTTGAGTAGATGAATAGAATCCACAAAAAAGGATCCAATATTCGGAACTTTCAAGTTGTAAGCCTTCTAAAAGGAAAAAAGACGCAACCAATCGAGTTTACCTGGGGTCCTATTTTCGATTGCTAGCGGAATAGCAATCTGTATAAACCTTATGGCAAAATCTCATTGTAAGCGGATTTTCTACCATTTTGCAGTTATAGAATTGCAACTCTGACTCGAAAAATGACTTTAAAACAGCCTTAACGGGTGTAATAACGCATTTTGTTTATCAATAAATGAAGCCTTGTCTCTAGTTTAAT
>OW203767.1:2159635-2233788 GCA_934045905.1 Leuctra nigra
GTTTCTGTTTTAAAGTATATTTCGTAAAGCCAAACCATCGTAGGAAATCCAGGGAGTAATGTGAGAGATGCATGGTAGGTGGTCGAAACATTTACTTATTACTGAAATACTTAATGTGCTGAACACCTACTGACTTTAATGATATAAAGGAGATATTTCATGAAGTGTGTTCTTTCATACCCAGCGTTTTCTACTCTCCATCACATTATATGTATTTTATTTGTTTTTGTACATACAAAAGAACAAAATCTAACTATAACACAAGAAGTATCCATTAATAATTTAACTTTAAGATTTCTTCAGATTGTACCTCCAATTATTTTCAATAAAGATGCTGCTGTAAAAACCCCTAGTGAAGTAAAATGCCTAACTTGAACTTTCCTATCAAATAGCATCTTAAGCGAGCACTAGTGTAGGTACTCTTATGGCAATGCCGAAGTCACGACGTTCAACTAATCGACCTGACATTTTGCACACACACCAATGTCATAATTGTTATCCAGGTATTGTTATTAAACGAGATTCTGTGACTGGTCGAAATTAAAAATGGAGCCGTTGATCGAACAACTCAAAACTTATATGGTCATTAGGACCAACATTTTAGGTGTTTTCGAAATTTTCCATACAAATAGTTCAAGAACGTAATGCCATTTAATATACATTTTCTGCCTGTTTTGAAATATTTTTCAGAGTATTCAAATACATTTAAAAAAAATCTATCTAGCATACTAATTCGCATGCAATACGAAGCTTGCTTATCAACGCGTTTTCCTAGTTATAATTTCCTGCTTAGCTCGCTACTTGTGTCAGTTTCGCTGATGATTGATGACAGAATCTCTGATAAACACCGCCTTGGATCCGAGAGACGCCTCACCTGCAACTGTATCGTGCGAGAGAAAGAGAGACGACATCGAGTGCGACTGTGTATTGTGCGAGAGAGATGAAAGCAGTCAGCGGATCCTGCGTACAAAGAACTAAAGCGTCACAGAGCTTTGTTGGAAACTACGCCGGGCCGACATTGGTTACCAAGATGGCGGATCAGTTTCAGTGACTGTTTCCTTCACCTTTTCATTGAGATGATTATAAACTGCTAATGTGTATAAATTAAGAGGTTAGTTCATAGAACAAGTCATGGTAACAGTTTGCTAGAATGCGAACGTCGAAAGCTGAGGGTCTGAGTATGAATTTATTTTGCATTATACCATTTCGGACATAGAGTTATTTTGAAATGATTGTCCGAATATTGTTTTAGCCAGAAAATGATATTTCTCTTCATCTGAAGCACTACAAAGTTACTGTCTATGCTAAAAGCGTTTCACTTGTAACCAATGTCGGCCTATTGTCAGACTAAGCTTTCTGTAGTGAGATTATGGAACTCTGTGTTCTGTTTGTAAGCTAATTTAGCAGATGTGTTGGATTTAAAACGTTTATTGAGTGAATAGTTAAACGAAGTACTACTAAATACAATAAAACTGATCATGTGAACATACTATCATAAATACTATCAAAGTTACAACGTATACATCTCTATGGTTACACCCAATTATGAAACAATTTTTATCTCTCAATTTGCTAAAACGGCCGAGCGCTGGAATCACCTTAAGACGGCTGGGTAGTGAGTTTGACCTTAAAAGAGTTTTTTAATCGATTTTTATCAATATCTTTTACCAATGTAATTGTTAACAAATAAGGCTTTGTACGAGTATCAGAACAGTTCAATGAAAATAATTCTATAGCTTGTAATGGTTTATTAGATTTACTTTGTTCTACAGACGTTTAGTACCCGACAATTAGTAAAATTATGTCACTTAACATATGTTGGACAAAATAAAACTAATAACTTATTCCAAACATAACTTATTCCAAAACTCTTCGAGGCCACGCTCACTACTCAGCCCTCTTAATGCTAAATCATAACAGAAACCAAAACCAAAACCAAAATGCCTTTTATAGAAAACATCATGGGAAGGCAAGATGAAACGATGGGATGTTAGTGAAGTTGGATTACGAATAATATAATTCTTAATTTGTGTCAAACTGTAACAGGACAGTTGGATGACATTCCTTTGACCTCTAACTCGTGTTATAGAGCCTAATATTTACGATGTTTGCTTTCGCTTGCGTAGATATATAATTTCTGACCGCGCTCTGCGATCCCAACAGTTGTGTTTCTGCGCAACCTCGGACGGGAAACGCGGGGACTCGGAATGTCCCGAAGCGATTGGAACTTAATTAAATATTGATTTTCTTTCAAAATATTGTGTGATTTCTTGACTTTTCCATCCGAGATTTCTTGAAAATGCGTCAGGTTGAGATTAGACTTCAATCACGCGCAAATTATCGGAGAAATGATGAAAGAATTCCAGTAATCCTTGAAGCCGAGAGAGAGGGGTGGGGGGGGGGGGGGGGTTAAAAGAAGAGAGCACGTGTTAACATTTCGTCGCCTCAGAGTAGGGATGGAGAAAATATCGATATATCGATATATATCGATATCAAAAAAATATCGAAATATCGATACCTGTATATATTGAATATCGATATATTGAAATATCGATATATCGATATATTGAAATATTGAAATATCAATATATTGAAATATCGAAATATCGAAATATCGAAATATCGAAATATCGATATATTGAAATATCGAAATATTGAAATATCGATATATTGAAATATCGATATATTGAAGCCTTACCGCATGATACAATTATGTTCTTAATTGAAGTTTATACCTACTATGGCAAAATAATTCATATTTGCAGTGCAGCGTTTACAAGATTTATGGACAATTTCTCAGATTATTCACATTTTCTTTCTTATCTGGCCGGTGACCCTATATTTTGGAACAGCTGTGTTATTTCTTTTTACATTTTCTTTTGAAATTCCTAGCAGTTTTAGGAGCAATTTAATACATTCATACGATATATCAATATTTCCATACCTATACATCTAAATATTATTTCCATATCAATATTTCGATATTTCGATATTTCAATATATCGATATATCGATATATCGATACTTCGATATTTCAATATATCGATATTTCGATATTTCAATATATCGATATTTCGATATTTCGATATTTCAATATTTCAATATTTCGATGTTTCGATATTTCGATATTTCAATATATCGATATATCGATATATATCGATTTATAAATGATATCGATAGTCGATATCAAAATCCAAGTTCGCTCCATCCCTACCTCAGAGTGTAAGTGCTCTATGTCCAACTTTTCCCATCCGGAGAAACAGAGGGTCAAACTTTATGATTTTATTAACCCAATAAAAGTATAAACAATAACTATAGTTGTAAGTTTATATTATTACTTATTCGAATGAGAACACTTATTTATGTGTTTCATTGATGTTGCAGTAACAAACAAAGCGAAAATAGGTAATTTCCTGTTGGACATAGGACTTTGTGCACATTTCTTAGCGAGTGTCTGTTAGAAATGTGGACATAGGACTTCTGCATTTGGAAATCAATGCAATGGCCAATGCTGTTGTGGTACATTAATATTTTTTATTTATCATGAATATTACTGAAGATATTGAGTGTATGTTAGAAATGTGGAGATAGGACTTCTGCATTTGGAAATCAATGCAATGGCCAATGCTATTGTGGTACATTAATATTTTTTATTTATTATGAATATTACTGAAGATATTGAGTGTATGTTAGATATGTGGAGATAGGACTTCTGCATTTGGAAATCAATGCAATGGCTAATGCTATTGTGGTACATTAATATTTTTTATTTATTATGAATATTACTGAAGATATTGTATCAGTAAGTGTTTCAGAGTGATAAACAATTAATTATTCACATAAATTAAAAATTAATTGCATTAAATATTTGAGAAAACTATAAAATTACACAAAAAACTCAATTCAACACAAAATAAATGTAAATAAATCATACAAATAATATCTAACTACTTAATTTTAATCTAACTCTGACGTGACCTTCGAATTAAGGAATTAACAGCGGGTTTACTAATATCCCAGTTGCGCGCCAACTTGACAGTTTGAACGTGAGGAAGCGCTCTGATTGGACGATGTGGACATAGAGCAAATGCATCCGTACAAGTGATTTGATAACTGGACATAGTACAGTACAGGAGTCAGTACAAGATGTCAGTACAAGATGGCCGACAACGAGGTGTTGTTAAAACATGTGAGGAAGGTAAATGAATTGAGTACGAACGAATTAAGAAGTGAACTTGAAAAGAGAGGTGTGTCAAAACAAGGGAAGAAGACTGCTTTGATTGCGAGACTAGAAGGACTAGAAGGATTAAGTGGTGATGATCTACAAGACATCGAAGTGTTGAAACCGGCGCAGCCTATTCTGAAGAAGTGTGACAGCTGTGCTGGATGGGAAAGAGCGGTAAATGCAGGCGACAGAGAAAGTGAATTAGCACGTAAGTTGACCATTGAGATGGAAAAGAGGTTAAATTACCAGGAAAAGAGGATAGCTGAGCTAGAAATGATAATAGAACAAATGAAAACATGGAAAAATACGCAGAATTATGATGGTACCCAGGCTAGACAACAGATAGCGCATGCCACCGATGATCTGAGCTGGGCGCAGAGAGCAGCGAACTCTTCCGGGAAAACTGAGATTCAACTGAATCAAATTCAAAAGAATGCGCGGGTTTTGGTGCCTAAAAACATGATTATGATAAAACCGAAAGATGCATCTGTTACAAGCATTGTTACCAAGCAAGAGATGAAGAAAAATGTAGATCCAGTGATTATGAAAGTTGGGGTGAACATGGTGAAATCAGTTAAAGATGGAGGGATAATTTTGAGCTGTGACAATACAGATGCAGTAAAGAAGAAAGTTGAAGAAGCCATGGGCAACGAGTTCATCATTTCGGAGCCGAAAGAAAAGCATTTCAAGTTGAAGATAAGAGGTGTGGAACATGAAGACTGCGTTAATAAGGAAGATTTGTGTAAAAATTTGATTACTCAGAATCATTTGGATCCAGAGATGGTGGGTTTCCATCTCAAAGTGAGTTTTGTGAAAGAATCGTTTAATGGTTTCTCCAATAATGTTTTTATTGAAACAAATAATGAAGTGAGAAAAAAGCTGTTAAGTCAAGGCAGAGTGAAAGTGGGTTGGCGACTGTGTGATGTGGAAGATTACATCTATATTGTACGCTGCTTCCAATGTTCTGGGTTCGGCCATAAGAGTCCAGAGTGCAAAAATACCCCAACATGCTCAAAGTGTTCAGGAGAACACTGCACAAGTGACTGTACGGAGGAAACTGTAAAGTGCATTAATTGCATTACAAACAATGAGAAATATAGCATCAATCTGAACACTGACCATATGGCTTCTAGCAAAGAGTGTGAAAGTTTTTTGAAAATAGAAGCCTCTTTATACAATCGACTAAATAGGTATTAGCAATTAAAGCTCCGCTTTAATGGGGACATATTACATGTAAACGCAAGAAGTATTGTTAGGAACATAATAGAGTTTAGAGATGTGATTTTTCGGTTAAGACCTAATATTGTAGCAGTATCTGAAACACATGTTACCAAAGAAATACTGGATAAGGAAATAGAAGTAAATGGATACAATATGGTGAGATGTAACTCACAAAGTAGAAACACTGGAGGAGTTATGTTTTATATTAAAAATAATGTTAAATATAATGTTACAAGATTGAATGACCAAAGCAAACTATACTGGATGCTGGGTGTGAATGTAACACTGAAAGGTATTAATAGCAACATCAATGTGCTCTACCGCTCTCCCAGCGGAAACTTAAGTGAGTTCCTACAGAACATAGATAATGTGTTTGAGGAGGATGCAGATAAAGAGGGAGTGACATTATACGTAGGGGATTTTAACATTAATTGGAGTAATATTAAGGAGTCTAAAAGCTTTAAACGGATTGTGAAAAGCTATGGACTTAAACAATTAGTAACACAGCCCACAAGAATTACTATGTCTTCTAGTACAATGATTGACTTAGCAATAACTAATAACAGTAGAATCATATCTGTCTCAGTAGAAAGTAGCTTAAATATATCAGATCATGAAATGCTTGTTATTAATATGAACTGTCCGTCAAATGTAAGCAATAATAATGTTGAGAAAATAACTAAAACTATAGAGGACTGGTCAAAGTATGATGCTCAGCTACTAAGGATGGATCTTATTGAATGTGACTGGTCCATTCAAAATGAAGATGTAGATGGAAAGATGGAAGTATTAATAAGAAATATTCTTGAGTGTAAAGGTAATCAGGTGAAGACTAAAGTTATTGATGCAGGCACGAAGAGACAGCCATGGATAAATAGTGAAGTGCTTGACAACATAAAAGTGAGAGACATATGTTACATACGAGCCAAACATTATAACAGAGAAGAGTTCTGGACCTGTTTTAAAGTGCGACGAAACCATGTAAAATCACTTATTAGAAGAAATGAACGTGAGTACTATTCCAATAAAATAGACAAGGTCAGGTATGACACAGTGAAGCTGTGGAAGACTTTAAAGGATATTGTCAGCACTACCAGTAAAAAAAACTGTTCTAAATCTGAAATTAGGAACGTGGATGGTGAGACTATACAGGATTGTAAGAAAATATCGAATGTGTTTAATGAGTACTTCGTATATAGTGTAGAGGAGATTGTTGAAAGCATCAGGGATGTGGATATGAATAATTTGACTGATGAGTTAAAACAATCTGTACAACTAGAAACGTTTAAAAGAAGTAATACCTGCACCTTAATGTCATTCAATAATGTTAAAATAATGCAGTTGGACAAAGCTGTGGGGAAACTAAAAAACAAGAAAGGGTCAACTGATGGAATAAATACTTGGCTTTTCAAAGATTCCTATTAGGTAATTAAATATAGGCTGCTAGATATAATAAACATGTCACTCTTTCAAGGTAAATTTCCTAAAATGCTAAAAGAAGCGGTCATACAACCAGTATGTAAAGTTTTTAACTCAATTGAAATATGTAACTTTAGACCGATTAATATGTTAAGTGTTTTAGATAAGGTATTTGAGACTTTAGTACATGATCAATTGTATGAGTACTTTGAGAACAATAATTTAATTGTTCCCCATCAGTCTGGGTTTCGGAGGATCCACTCATGTGAAACTGCGTTTCAAAATGTCATTAGCAAGTGGTTGGAAGATCTGGACAGGAAAGAGGTTACCATTGCAGTGTTTCTTGACCTCAAAAGAGCGTTTGAGGTTGTCAACGTGAAGAGACTGCTGAAGAAACTGGAGTTCATTTACGGAGTGACTGGTATGCCATTGGCATGGCTAGAGGATTATCTTATTAATCGGAGCCAGAAAGTTCGATATGGTAATGCTATTTCTGATCGGATGGAGTGTCATAATGGAGTGCCGCAGGGCTCTGTCTTGGGACCCCTGCTATTTACAATATATATCAATGACCTGAAAATGTGTAATTCTAATATGTTCCTCAACATGTATGCGGATGATATGATTATTTCTTTGAGTGGATCAAATGTATTTGAAATGATGTCGCAAATGAATAGCGAGTTAGAAAACATTGCTACATGGCTAGAGATTAACAAACTGAAACTAAATGTAAATAAGTCCAAATCAATGTTCATAGGAGTTACTAATAAGATGAGTGAACAACTGTTAACGTGTAATGTAAAGTTAAACATAAGAGGGGATGAGATCCAAGTTGTTAAAGAATTTAAATACTTAGGCATAATATTAGATGATAAATTAGAATTTAAACTACATGCTGAATATATGATAAAGAAGATAGGAAAAAAGATAGGATATCTCAGAAGAATAGGAGGAAAATTGTCGTACTGGTCAAGATGTATGGTATACAACACCATAATTAAGCCACATTTCGAATATGGAGCAACAATTCTCTTACATGTAAATAAAAATCACTTGGATAGATTACAAATATTACAAAATAAGGCCATGAGAACGATCATCAGATGTGGTAGAGAAACACCTATCTTGACAATGTTAGACATGCTGGAGTGGCTGAGTATTAAGCAGTCTGTGTTACTATTAGTTCTTATATTTATGTTTAAAATTAGTATTGGCCTTATGCCACAATACATCTTAGATAAATTAGATAATGTTAAAACAATTCATAATATTAGTACTAGAGCAGCCAGCAGTGGAATGTGGTTTAAGAAACACTGTTATAGTAAGAAATGGTATGCATCAATTTTTAACACTGGAAGCAAAATTTATGACAGGTTACCTGTAGACATTAGAAATGAAAAACATGTATGTTCATTTAAGCTCATTGTATTGTGTGGATAAAGCGACAATCAGTTGATGATGTATTCTAAGTGTAATATATGTGCTGTTGGTAACAAGTGTATCTGTAATGTTACTGGCTTAGTAAGCTAAATAAAATCTATAAATACAAATACAAATACAATAGCGCAAACGATTTCCGTTCATAATTACCGTAAAAGTGATAATTTGGAGGGAATTTCAATTGATATAGATCAAGTACATTCTAATACATGACCTAAACCAAAAATCTTAAAATTTCAAAAATTGGAGATAGATCACTTACACTCTGACACGACGATTTATCCTTGATTTGTATGGTTTTCTTGGATTAAGTTTTGTCACAATTTGTGTTTGAAGAAAGAATTAGATGTTCAAAGATTTGGAATTAATTGGGAGGTGACGATTGGGATTCAAGAAGGGAAAACGGAAAGAGAGATTGAGGTAATTTGGTAACATGAGAAGAATTGCTATTGGTTGGATGTTAGAAAGAGAGTTTGAAGCAGTGAAGAAGAAGGCCAAGAACAGTGGAGGAGTGTGTATTTTATAATAAAAACACACAACTATATAAACCGCAACTTCTTTCGGTCTGAATAGTTTAGTTTCATGTATATTTTGATCCCAGAAAAAACACTCCGTGTAAAAATACCAGCCAAGTCTCTTTAACTATAAAAAAAAAATAGAAGAAATCTAAAAATTCAGCACTGAAAAGGAGTGATATCAAAAAAGGAGCCAAGTCAACGAATTTTCCAAATTTTAATCGTACCATTGAAATAAAAATATCAACCCCCGAGAAATACTTAAAAAAAGGACTTGGCGCATCGTTTTTTTAAAGACACTTTTCTATCCTAAAAGTATAGGAAGAACTCTACAAGTATATTTTCCTGAGTATATCACATTCATTATCGACGAATCATACTACGTTTTAATATAACTAGTACTCTTACCTACTGGCATTTTTGGTATTTTGTCAATATTCAGAGGAAATAAACGGATAAACGAATAACGAATAAACGGAAGCGGCCTAGTCTATTCGTTATTGCCACTATTTCTAGGGTCATATTAATCAATCATACTTCTCAATATCGTGACTGAGGGAAATAGCGAAAGCGCTCATTACAAGAAGGCCGTCAATGAGATTTGTATAAGTGACTAGTGCACTGAGCCATGCTGCTCAAATAATTACTGACTAGATTTTTATCTAAAGTAATACGTTATGTAATTTATGAATTTTTTTGGTATAAAATGTTAATTAATAGCAATTAATTACACGGCGAGAAGGTTCAAAGTATAATGCTGTAGTAGGTATGTTGATGTACCCACAAAACTATAGGTACCTACCAATCACAAACACAACTGTTCTGTATTTATTGCTTGTAAGACAATGCTATGTTTCTTTGCGTACTTATATTTAAATTTAAAATATTTTACAGAATGTTCAATATTTAATTTGAAAGTTTTGTCCCAATTTTTCTAGGCATTTCTGAACTACGTAGTATGTGAGTGGCATAAGCTTAAGAATAGAAAAATGTCTTTAAGAAAACGATGCGCCAAGTCCTTTTTTTAAGTATTTCTCGGGGTTTGATATTTTTATTTCAATGGTACGATTAAAATTTGGAAAATTCGTTGACTTGGCTCCTTTTTTGATATCACTCCTTTTCAGTGCTGAATTTTTAGATTTCTTCTATTTTTTTTTTATAGTTAAAGAGACTTGGCTGGTATTTTTACACGGAGTGTTTTTTCTGGGATATCACTTCTTTTGTTAGTTTATTCATACAGCTTGTAGCACATGTCCGAGCAGGGACTAATTTCTTTAAAAAAATACGCCTCAACCGATTTGGTTACTATGAAAAGTTGCGTTTGGTATAAGATGAAAATGATTATCCAAGAAGAATAGCTTAAGTTTCGTTATAATCGATCCAGCCGTTTTCGATACATGACGTCACTTCCGGTTTTGAAATAACGGCCGAATTCCGGTATAGGTAATAAGAAAACAATCTAGTTTTATCTAGTTGATACCTTCATGAACGACCATCTGAATTCCTAATCCCTATATTTCCGTAAAATCGGTCATGCCGTTTGTAATATATGACGTCACTTCCGGTTTCATTTAGTGGTTCCTGCCGCCATTTCCGGTACCATTAATTTATTTATTCATTTTTCACAATTGATTTTTCAAATAAATAGCAGAATGAATACGCAGGAGCTAGTTCAGTTGCAATAGGTACAGGCGTTTTAGATATATGACGTCACTTCCGGTTTCAGGAATGGCGGCCGAGAACACTGCTACCTTGAATATATAAATTGTATTGTCTATGTTACAATGTAAGTTAATTATGTACGTATTTTAAGTATAATTTGTTGAAATAAGTTAAATATTGCGTTTTTATGACGTCACTTCCGGTTTAGAAAATAAGAAAATAATATTTTTTTTATTGATACTTCATAAAGATGACCATCTAAATCGAATGGCGCTAATTTCGTTCTAATCGGTCCAGACGTTTTTGAGTTATGACGTCACTTCCGGTTTAAAAATGGCGGCACAAAAAATCACAAGAGGCAAGGTATCATCAGACGCCAAAAGTGCATATGTGGTAAAAGTTTCAGGTTGATCGGTTCAGCCGTTTAGGCTGTGGCAGTGATAGCAACGTTTCCTGATATCTTCAGAATCAGAAAGTGGTGTAATTTCACTGTTTTCTCGGTCCTCTAGCGCGCAAATGGCATAACCTATTGTTCCCAAATTTGGTATATGTAGTGGGGTGGGCCATAGCTCGAAATTAAGACATTTCACAACAATGTGAGATTTTCCAATTTTAAGATCCAGTAGGCCGAAAATGCCATGTTGTTGCTTACAGTAAAAGTGTTTGGTCTGCTCCTCAGTTTATTAGGCATTTACGGTATGTTGAGTGACTGTGAGTGTATAGTACGACTTGGCTGGGTGGAGCGACCGCTCCACTAGATACGATGGAAATACAGTTATCTCGCGTCTGAATTGAGATGGAGGCAAGACAATTGTGTCTACACACAATGGCAGTACATTGCGGCTTCACCCCTTCACCGCCTCCTGAACCCCGCAGTTCCAAGGAACTTCAGATCTGCGTTCCGATTTTGTTTTCTTAAAAGTGAAAATGTGGTTTATGTTGACATGTCGCAGTTCCTCGCGCGTATCTGCGTTTAGTGACGAGGGGGGGGGGGGGGAGGCCCCGGGGGGACCAACGAAGAGCGCCCTTGAAAGAACACAACTTTCTGGTGCGAGCGAGACATTATTCAAGTTTTTAACAATTCACTCTTCTTGCCATCAACTAGCACTTTATCATAACTCCAGCCGTAATGTTTTCGGGTAAAAAAGGAATAAAGCAATAATGGCTTCTGGGTTTCTATTGAACTTTCAGTGTAGATAGCGTGGGTTCGGCCCTCGAGCAGACCAACAGTTGTCAACATGTCGCATTAACCTCCCACGTGATGCACAGTGCTTGGCCTCATGTCACACATGCTATTACAGGTGCAATCTGTTGCTTCATGATCAACTAACTACAGTAGTACCAACTTCATTCTCATGAGTTCATGAGTTGGTATTTTGACATAAATAAATGTCAGTGTGTTCTTTTAGAAAGATTCTTTTAATGGAAGATATTAGGTCCTAAAAATACAGAAATGAAAACACATGGAAATAAAATTAATGTTGAATAATTATTATTTTAAAAAATTTGGTAGATGTTGAATTTGCCGTAACAAATTTGAATAATGAAGGCTTTCCTCGCAGACGGCGTACAAAACAAAAGCGTGTGTGATCTCAATCCAGGGAAGATTATCTTTTTCAAGATAAAATTAAAAAAGATTTAGTTGGGAAAAACTTTTAATGGCTAAAAGTTGAGGAGCAGATTCATTATTTTGCTTGTCTTGAAATAAACCATTAAAGACGATCGCCTTGAATGTTGAGCAGCTCTCCACACACCTCGAAACATTTGATTTGAACAGCAATGAGAGATGGGCAGAGGGGGAGGGGGAGGGGGGGCAGCTACATCATGACAATAATATTCTGCTTGTGTTATGTGATTTGCACAATTATGCTTCTTCTGCCTTTTTCCACTATTTTTATGATAGAGGAACATATTGGCATAAAAATGCAATATTTAATGATAATAACTAATATTTTATTGGAACTTCACCAAATCTTTGCGTATATTTTTTTCATAAAAAGTAGTCATCTCAGTAAATCCATTACATTTCCATATCATGAGTTCATGATCTTACGATAACTGTCTTTGTTGATATATTATCTGACTCCAATGCGAATTTTCATGGACCAAGTATCTATAAATATCTTTTTCGAACGAGACTTGGCAAAGTTTATATAATGAACAGAATGGTGCGTATTGCTTAAAGATTCAAGGTAGCTGCGTATTGTTGAAGATCTTGCACCTACCTGGCCGTGGTTCTGCATGCATTGTTGTCATTCACAGCACGTCGTGAGATTGTGTCTTATTCCCGTGGTGACGTCATCCCCCCCCGGTCCCCGCAGGTTGTATTGATTCACGTGGTTCCCTGCCGTCGTGAACACAGCGGGACTCGGCGTGATACACGGCGTTCCGGGCCCAGAGCGTGGGACAGTTCCGGGCCCATCGCGTGGGACAGTGCCGGGCTTGTCGCGTGGGACAGTTCCGGGCCCATCGCGTGATACACAGCGTTCCGGGCCCAGAGCGTGATACACAGCGTTCCGGGCCCATCGCGTGGGACAGTTCCGGGCCCATCGCGTGATACACAGCGTTCCGGGCCCATCGCGTGGGACCGTTCCTGTCCCATTGTGTCTGACCGTTCCAAACCATGCAGAAGTAGCCGACAGGGCTGCATGATTCTTTATTGGCCGCATAGTAGACACTTCTGTATTCATGTCGTTTGGGATTTTTTACACTATTTTAAAATAAACATTACCTAGAGGATCAAATATCCCACATGAATATAATTACTGTAATCCTGAAACTTAAAAATCTATTGTGAAACGTGTTTAGTAATTTACTATGTAGTAGGGAAGATAAAATTGAGCCTAAACTAACTTGTTAGTTTTGGGGAAAATATGCATTCCTACGTCAACAAAAGGCAGAAGTATCTGTGTAAGCATAGAGATGTCCCAAATATTTTGGATCCATTTCTTCCTTGGCAGTGGATCAGTTTCATTTCTGCGATGGACAGGGGTCCGTCATATCTCCACCTCTATTCATCATGTTCATCTGAAGCGCGCCATCAACATGACCGGCGACACCATGCCATGTTGCCATGTTTACGCCACGTGTTGACCAGACAGCCGGCCGCCATGTTGTTGACGTCATCATCATTGACTTGCCGCGCGGGCTGTGGCGAATTCATTCCAAATAACTCGAGTATTTTGTCGGTTCGTCGGTCGCTGGAATATGAACTTGCCGAGGGGGAAATGGCTCCTTTCGGTCTATTTCCTCCAGGAAAGAAAGAAAACAAGAGACAGTCTCATATTCAGGTTTTATTCGGCGTCTATTCAGCTTCGCGGACTCGAAATTGTTTCACTCTCATGTTAGTTTGTTCTCTCTAGCGTGAGCAGTTTGTTGAACATAGTTTCTTAAAGGTTAATCAAGAATTAATAGTTAGTTTGAAGGTTCTTAAAGGTGAACGAGTCTTAGTTAGTTTTCAGGTTACATTCAGGTAGCTTTAATTTTGTTTAAATTGTATAATCTAAAGTTGCAATATCTCAAGCTACGTGAATAGAATATAATTTTGAGTTGTCATTGGGCCAATATTTTAGACTGTAAAAATTTGTCAGCCACATCAGTCGAGAACCTTAAGAGTTATTGAAATTTTAACCTAATTTTGAAATATTTATCGAATTTGTTTTACCTAATGAGACGTTATGTTATTATTCACTGCACCTTGATTACATACAAATTATTAGTTTTGATTTGACATGTGTTAGACGTTCTATAGATCAGCAACTCTCGTACATCATAATCATCAACATTCGCGTGTCTAGTGCTTTTCTAGTGTACATAATCATCTTGGGCCTAACACTCTTTCAAGGCCAGAAGTTTCAGAATAAAATCACGAAATTTGACTATTACCAAAATTGCAGAGTTTCTTCGTAGATAAAACTATTTGCGAAAAGTTTCACATAAAAAATAATAAAACAGTCGACGCCTCGGCTTCAATAAAACCCTCGTTAAGCACGAAATATTTTCCCGATCGGGAGTTCGCACGTTCTTCAGTTAAACTTACGAATTGTGCATTTCCCTCTCCACGCCTGACTGTTCAGCAGTTTTCTCCCGTCCGTGTGGGAATAATGATTCCCACGCAGCCGTGTTCGAGTGGCGATGTGGAGCACTAGAGCGGCCGTTAATGAGCGCCACTCTGTCGGTAATGCAACTAGCTGCCGTACCGACCGATACATAACCATGCCGACGCCCTCGAGAGCTCAGCCAACATATTAATACCGACCCTGTTTCGTATCTTGTGTTCAGTTTGTCTTATAAACTCTCAAGCTAAAGCTATTATTTGGTTAAGTTCGAGGACGAACTAAGTTTGAAGTTACTCGGGCCGTTGATAGATAAGTATGTTTAAGGAGCACCAAGCCAATGGGATTTCACTATTTAGATTAGTTTCCTCAAGGGTGGATGAGAGAAAATGTTCAAAAACTATTTATATGAAGATAACAATTATTAACATTTTAATAAAATAACAACTTATTAACTTTGGTTTCTTGAAAGTAAACAATTCTAGGTGTACACCTATCTTGGAACATAGCTGTCGCTTAGGTTAATATTCATTTATTCGTTTTGTCAAGTCGTGTATATAAAGTACAGTGAAGTGGGAGGAAATTTAAATTGCCTTTTATTTTTGCCTTCGTAGGTACATCAAAATTGGTATCTTCGTTTCATCCGAAAATTCATGAATAGTTTACACTTCGCTTTGCTGATGGGCAATCTGAAAGGAAAGCTGTTGTCTTTCAAGCTCTTCAATGGATCGTCACTAGACAGACTAGACCTACACTTCCCCCACCCCAACACAAGGAAAGAGTGTCAACTTCCAGATCGCGGTCCAGACTGCGAACCGCAGCGCTCCTGAAACGCTGTGGTGGTGGGAACTGAGAGAACTATTCGTTGCATATATCTAAATGTGTATTTATAAATAAATATATAAATGCATAAATAAATATATTTTTAATTACTATTTACGCGTTTAATGAGTTTACTATACGAATATTGACGATAATGTATTGACTGAGCCATCGACTGTTCATTCACTTCCATTGTCACGTGGAAGATGGCGCTGAAGGGAGTCATACCGATAGAGAGCATACCGATGGACTTGTTTGTGCTTCACACATTAGCATTGGCAGCATAGGAAGTTGACGCTCTTTCCTTGTGTTGGGGCGGGGGAAGTGTAGGTCTAGTCTCGTTAGTCGATCACATGTCGCCCTAAACGTCGGCCATTGCTTCAGCACCACAGTGGCCGTGTCTGCTGCGACTCTAAGGGGCCGTGTAAGAACCAATCACAGCGACGCATTGTCACGGAAGCGCGTCCTGCAAAGATCATGAGGACATTAAGAGACCTCCACGTCGATGTGTTTAGTAATTCATAAGTGCGGTCGGAGCGTGGCGCGTTCACTTATCCCGGCGTCGCGCCCCCGGGGGGTCAGGTGACGTCAGCAAGCATGTGGTCAGGGCTAGATGAAGACGAGACAAGACACAATATGACGTCACGTTAAGGTGTTACAAGCGCTCGGCCGTTTTACAAAATTGAGAGAGTAAAACAGTTCGGCCACATTTTCACTTTCTGTTTAAAGTGTACCGAAGTAATGAAAACCATTTGTGTAGATGCTATTGCCCTTCACAAGTATTTGCGTGATCGGTAAAGGTCAGATTACATCAAGATCTATAATCTATGTTTATCAAGTCCCAGTCTAAGATATCAGACAGCCGCAAATGTCAACCCTTCCAACTCCGCCCCTCTGCTATACGTAGTTTCAAGAACACGTTGAACCTTTTGTTTCTTCCGAGTCAGTTATAACGCACAGAAACAAACAATAAAATTGTGTAATTATGCAAAACAATCGCGCATAGCAGTTTTATTAATTAAGTAAACCTACGAGGCACGTTGTCATCACGGTGACGAAACGACATGGTATGACTCATAAGCAGCATCGAAAACAGAGGTGAAAGCGCTGCCAGGACATCTTACGCGTTTCAAGTTTGATGGAAGCGGCTTGTGACGTCACGCATTATGGCGGCGGCCATTTTGTTGACACATGTCAGAATAGTTGTAAATATGTGTTTTTAGAATTATGATGTCGGTTTATTGTTACCAATGTTCAATTATAGGTTGCAGAAAAATCCTTAAAAGTGTAAGAATCCCTAATTTTCAAAATATCCTCGATTTTAATCACCCTATGTGCCAAAATTATGGCCGCCCGTAAATCACAGTACCTAAAGAGAAACAAATTAGCATTGTTGATGTTGACAAATGAGTTTTATGCGAGTTTTGTATTGAAATAAAAACATGAAAAAGAGTGAATGACAACAGACATTTTCGTTGTCAAGTTCTATAACATTTTTTAAGAAAAGCTTTCGACATTTTTAAGTACTTTAGATAAATTTAGATCAGAAATGTAATAAATCATTCGGCTTGATTCTTCAAATTTGTTATTTTGAAATCCGTCCGGGTTTCTTGATTGCATCCCATTAGGCCTCGGCGAAGTGAAATGAGTCGGCGCATTCAAATGCTATTAGATTGATGATCCGGGTCGGAGCCCCGCCCCTGACGAATAGACTTGACATTGACAAGCAGCCTGCGCGGGCAGAATGCCGTCTAGAGGGGGGCCGTGCTTGGCATTGTTGCGAACACTCGGCTGTTCATGTGCATGGTACGTGTGTTCATCGGCAGATAAAGGAACATATCACTCTTTATAAGCGGCGTTACCTGACTATTGTGCCACTTACTTTATTTCAGTCAATGGCCAGAGAAAACTGTTCAACTGATCGATCTGAAATTCTGCTCACATACTGATGTCATATGAGCGGTCACGTGTATCATTTTTGGACACGATAATGTAATTGGTTGAAAATTAAAACTGGAACCGTTTTGTTTCAGTTTCAGTTTATTTCCAGTTTACCACGAAAGAAAAGGATTGTCTGATAAAAGTTTGATGGCATCATCCCATGAAGTCTGTGCTAATGCATTATCACACTCTAGTAGGTGGGCTCTGATTTCATTGATAATAACAAGGATTGATTGTCAAGGAACATGACCAGCAGCCAATCCGTTTTGTACAAAATACCGTTTTTAATTGGTTTGAGTGTACTGAGAATCCAATGCCGCCATTTCTTAAAGTAATAAAAAAGGATTATCCTAATCTAGTATTATGCTAGTATATATATAATATTAATTATCCATAATTAAAAAACTCATCAATTGAGAAATATGCCTTGCCTACTAATAGCAACTTTAGTTTATTCTTAAACAGTTCAAACTTATTAATTGGACGCCCCGTCGCCATTAGCCTCGCTGCAGAACAGTGCGACGTTAAGCCCCAATAAAAAAAATTAACGATCAAATCGTTCAAATTGAACGAACAAATTTGAACGATCAAATCAACGTAAAGTTTTGCATGGTCATTGGGACCAACGTTTTCCGAATTTTTTACAATATTCTGACCAATCTGTTGAGAACTTCTAAATTTATTGAAAAGTTCAAAACTTTCCTGAAGTAGAGAAACCCATAAAAAACACTCCGTGTAAAAAAAACAGCCAAGTCTCTTCAACTAAAAAAAAATTATGAAATCTAAAAATTCTGCACTGAAACGTAGTGATATCAAAAAATGAGCCAAGTCAAAACTTTATTTGAAAATTAAAAAATACTTGGCGCATCGTGTAAATAAATAGCTAAGAAGTATAGGCTAGATATAAATACATATACTTAAAGTATACCTACAATGCCCTAAAAAAACGATGCGCCAAGTATTTTTAATTTTCAAATAAAGTTTCGACTTGGCTCATTTTTTGATATCACTACGTTTCAGTGCAGAATTTTTAGATTTCATAATTTTTTTTTAGTTGAAGAGACTTGGCTGTTTTTTTTACACGGAGTGTTTTTTATGGGGATATCACTTATTTTTTTAGTTTATTTACACAACTTGTAAAACTTATTGGGGCAACAATGACTAATTCATTTAAAAAAATACGCCATTTCCGAATTAGTTACTAAGAAAAATATTGTTTGGAGCTAAATATAAACTTAAAGTGATATGCCATGAAGAATTGCGAAAGCATCGTTCCAATAGGTCCAGCCGTTTTCGAGATATGGCATCACTTCCGGTTTTCAAAATGGCGTCTGAAAGCTCTTACATATTGTATTAATATGTATATAAATACTAATATTTCATTATAAGCCTTCTGAATATGTAGTTGGTTTTTATATAAAGGGGAAGTGAATTTAGGCAGATTTCGCTAAACTATGACGTCATTTCTGGTTTCAGTAATTAGAAAACTTTTATTTTACTATTGTTATTTCATATAGAGGACCGTCTGAATCGATTGGCGCAAATTTCGTTCCGATCGGTTTAGCCGTTTTTGAGATATGACTTCACTTCCGGTTTCAAAATGGTGGTACAAAAAACTCATAAGGGGCAAGGTATCTACAGGCTGACAACCTGGATGCGTGGTAAAAATTTCGGGTCAATCGATTAAGCCGTTTAGGCTGTGGCGAAGACCGCGGAATTTATTGGAAGATGAATCATCATCATCATCATCATTATTATTGAGCGAGCGTAGCGAGCGTCACCACGGTACTCTTATGGCACTTTCTCTGTGTGTTTGTTTGTTTTTTTGTATTTTTTTTTGTGGTCACAGCCCAGGTCAAACCGCTCAAGCAATCGATCTGAAATTTTGTACATATACTATCGTACTCTATGCGGTCCCTGGGATCGTTTTTGAACGGGCTCCCGTGATTGATTCAAATTTAAAAAAAATTATCTTTCGATTGGTTGCTTCAATCAATTTGAAATTTAGCAAAAACATTGCAACCAACATTGTACCCAATCATAAAAAGTTTCAGCCAAATCCTCCTATTGGTTCAAATTTGAAACCATTTTTCATGTGATTTTTGACATTTAAACTAGAACCGTATGACCGATCAACTTAAAACTTCGCGTGGTCATTGGTACCAACATTTTAGGTATTTTTGCCAATTTTCAGTCTAATCTGTCATTATTTTCAAAAGTTTTGTCATTTTAAGGTCATTATCCACAATGTACAGTAAAATGAAAGCATTTTTGAGCTAGCGCATAAAATCGGATGCAGTACGAAGGCCAAATCCTCTAATTGGTTTAAGTTTAAATAATGTCTTCTGATTGGTCGACAATAAAAATGTTCATATAAGGTTCAAATTTTGCATGGTGATTAAGACCAACTTAATATTAAATTTTACATATTGTAAGCCCAATCAGTCAAGTATTAATTGTAATTTTACGAGTTTAGTATGGGATGTCACAAGAGATTTCTCGAGAAGGTATGTAGGTAAGACTTCACGACACAATGGATCTGTTATTCATCCAGAGTATGGAAATTGAAAAATTGCAGAGAAAATCTTCTTGTGCCGTGTCGTGCATCGTTACTATGGGGATGTTGCATGTTCTGTGCTCGCTCATCAACGCGTTACACTGAGCGTTTTCCTAGTTATTATTATCTGAAAGCCGTACAATTTCACGGTTTTCACGGCCCTCTAGCTCGCAAAGGGCGTAACCTAATATTCCCAAATTTGGTATATGTTGTAGGGTGGGCCATAGCTCGAAATTAAGATATTTCACAACAATGTGAGATTTTCCAATTTTGAGATCCAGTAGGCCGAAAATGCCACTTTGATGCTTACAGTAAAAGTGGGTTGCTCCAGCCTTTTTATATGAGAGTGTGCGCGCCGTATGACTTGGCTGGCGTGGAGCGACCGCTCCACTAGATGTGATGCAGAATCAATATTAAGAATGTTAGAAATTCTATTCCACGACTCGTAAAATATTCACTTACTTCTTGAATTGTGCATCGTGCGAAATAAATCACCAATTTACGGCGGCACTATAATTTCCAACTACACGCAGTCGGTAATTGGCGTTCATTTAATGGGTAAAGTTGGTGCAATTGGATACGTGGTCTGCGTCCGAGATACGTGATACGTTGGACCACGTATGGAACAGATTGACGAGTTGGTGGAAACTCAGCGTGGCGTGGGAATGACGTCATGATCGGTGTTCTGATGATTCGTCTCCATCATTCAATCTTCTGCACGACTTCACTTCATATTTGAAAAACTAGGTTTGTCATTTGGTGTGTTTATAAATGTACAAGTAATACGGTCTCTTATGAAAGATGTACAAAGTTAAACCGGACGGCCTATTCCTAAAAAGTGAAAGTGGTATGAGAAAAGACTGTGAGAAAATTGCAGAGAAAATAATTTTCTCACTGTTTTTCTTTGATACACACTTCTCACTGGCGGACGCTCGGCGACTGTCATAGATGTCAGGATTGTTGTTATTAGCCAACGAATACAATGGGGGGGGGGGGGGGGGGGGGGGTCCGGGGCGCATAGCTCCGCATAGCCCCAAATGAACCAAATGATGCTAGAAAACCCTCCACCTCAGCACATCGGGCCTCAGCGCGTGGCTCCTCAGTGCATAGAATCCGAGCATCTTGTTCCGTGTTGACTCCACGTGTCCGCTAGAGGTCACCTGCATCGCCGCGCTCAGAATCTCAAACACCTCCAGTGAACTCCTGGAATTAGCCGCCATCATTCCAGGCACATGCGTTGGTCACGTGATCGCCCGACACAACGTCGCGGCAGATTCAACGCGTCGTCCCGAAGAATCTTGCTACGGAAACCAGCTCTGACTCGGCCGTTTTAGCAAATTGATAGAGATAATTTGTTTTTAAGTGGGTTTAACTTTGATAGGATGTTCACATGATCAGTCTGATTGTAACAAAACCGCGCAAAACTATGACATTTCTGATACGATTGGAGACCAGACCTGTTACCCCTTTTTCTCACATTTTAATCATGGTTAGATAAAAGACTAACTTAGGGTTTTCACTTGGAACATTTTTCAAATTAAATTTCATACGGCACCCAGCGAGACAAGAAATATAACCTTTTTCAACGAAAATAAACTAATTATTACTAATTAATTAACAAAGCGAAAAATTTAAAATGTACTAAGTGATAACCCTACGTTTGTCTTTTATCTGTTCATGATTAAAACTTCAAATCATTGCGTCAACCCACTTCGTCTCCAATCGTATCCGAAGAAGTGGCTGCAACTCGCGGCAAGATCGCTCGCTCTTGCAGCCTCCACTCTAGCCGCTCGGACCGACTGCATTAATGCAGGTGGACTTGTTTACAATATTCAAGAGTCCGAGCTGAGAGATTTACATGTGTTTTCTGAACCAACGCACTCTCATCTCCGTGTTATCACCATCATTCAAAGAAGAGAAACCTAGCCTAGCATCGCCACCCCCCACCAACACCAACCTAGCATCGACAATGAGAAACATTCAACACATAAACACCTGAGGGCTAATGCTAATGCACCGTGGTAAATGAAACATAATACAAAAGGCTATTACGTATTAACATAAACATAATACTTCTTTTAGAATCTAGTTCCTGTAAACATGCGAGTATTTTCGACTGAGAATTTAAGGAAGTAATTCAACTTTATTTTAAAGTCGTTTCTACTCTTAAAATATTTTAAATATATAATGTTATATTACATATGATAATATGACACGAAAACTCATGAACTTTAACATCTTTAACCCGATTGTAATATCTATTAGTAGTTAGAAAATTAAAAAAACTAAATCCTACACCTGCCACCAAGTTAAATTTGCATGAAGATTTTGCTTTCGTTAGTACCTGGATATTTGAAGAGTTCTTGCAGGTTGAATTAGAGAAGGAATGTTTTATAAAGGTTAAAGCATGTTTTCATGAGAATAACTTGTATTCATTACGAGAATCAGCATATTTGATGATCACGAAAACACCGCTGCTGTTTGAACAATTTACTTCATCAAAAAAATAATCGAACAAAAAAAATCACTGAAAATTCGCACAAAAATATGTAAATGCTTTGATAATCGTTCTGCGTGTCGATGATTTCGGGCCGTGACGACACTCTTGGGACTTAGCTAGCTGCCGACACGCCGCACGCAGCCTCGCCAGCTCGCTGCAGGGGCTGTAATTTATCTGTAACGACGCTCCAGAGAGCGCCCCGCCGAACTGGAGGAGATTTCACCTCGCCGCCCTCTTGTGCCGCGCGCCAGTACTAAAAGTCCCGAGCAAACTGCACTGAATTATCATTTGTTAAAACCGTATAAAAGCGAACAGGTACGTACATTACGCCGCGGTGATTTCAGTTAAAAAGTTATGGCTTGTTTCGGAATGGATGTCGATGTGGATGGAATTTACTGGAGAGTTGGAAATTGCATTGAACTTTAACCTCGGGTTCATGAGTATTCAAATGTTTTATCAGGCGAATGTGGCAGTTTAATACTCTATGCTCTGTGTCACTGGCCGAAGCTTTATTTATAATGATAAAGTTCCGTTTCCGGTCTATTTTCATGAATAACAGTGGTTCCTGATTCCCGTTTTAGTTTCAAATATTTTGAATTTTGACTAAACAATACTACACATTGTTTCATTGTTTTTTATTGACATAGGAGTCATACAATTATAAAAAATATAATTACCAGATAAAAATACATTTTGTCAACCGTAATATAAAAACATCAACTATTTACAAATGCATAAAACTAAATATTTTTGAGAATTTGGATCAACATTTTGCTTTCTAAAGCCCCATTTACACGGTGCAATTTCTTGAACAACTTCTGTGCCACAGTGGTTCTGCTCTTGCGCAGTGTCACTTTTGAGATGAAAAAGTGACTCTCCACATGTGCAGAACTTTTGTGGCACAGAAGTTGTTCAAGAAATTGCACCGTGTAAATGGGTCTTAAGTTAAGGGTAATGTTACACGAAATGCTAAAAGCCGGTTCTTGTTCAAGTCTTCCACTACTTCCGGTTTGGTTTGGGCTCCGGTTTGGCTCCCTGCCTGACGTCAGTAACTTTGCACTCCTTCTGATCTCGACCCGGGTCAAAAGATTCAATATTAACTCAGCGTCAGCAGCGTACGACAGCCTTTCCCTTCAGAAGTTGGCTTCACAGGGGAAGTTTAGGGTAGGTAAGAAACTTACAGTCCAACGACATTTTGATTTACTTAGTTTAGGTTAGGTTATGTCAGGAAAGGATCCGGTAAATTATAGCTTTTTTAAATCAGTTCGTTTTCTATCTTCGCAACTACTGTCCAGTGCCAGATTCTCTCTCGTCGTAACAATATCCAAACTGTAACACATGGCTTGCATATATTGAATATCGCCTAGTTTTTTACTCCAGTCGAATCGGGCAAGTTCTGATCTAGTTTGGCACAGCCTCAAGAAAAACCTCACCGGTTTCTTGCTTCCGGATCAAGTTTTACAAATGCATAACATATTTCTGATCTACTTCTTCGGCTTTTGCCTTCCCGTCTGGCCACGTGACCGACAGGGATATCGATTATCGAACATCGGTAATCGCTAGTCGATGACGTCACTCGCGATCATATGTGCTCGAGATGAGAGATGAGAGGTCCAGAGCGAGATTTAGAAGTGAGCGGAATTGCACGGGACGAGGAGGAATGAGGTGTTTAATTTACCAACGCGAGATGTTAATTAGGTTCATCAGCCATGCGAGCGTTGCCACAGCACTGTTACGGCACTCTCTTTGCTTTTTGCATGCATCGCCAAGGTCGCACCGACCAACCAATCACTCTGGTATATTCCACAATACATAGTAAAGGCATACCAGCGGATATAGTTTTTCAACGAAATTCTCTAATTGGTTGAAAATTGTAAATGAAGCGTTTGTCCAAGCAAGTTGAAATTTTGCATGGTCATTGCGACCAACATGCTTTAAAATAATTCAAAAGGCCTATCAGTAACTTGAAGTAATGTACTACACCATTTCCACGCTCTGTAGATCAGCAACTTTCACACAACATATTAATTAGTAAAGTCACTTATAAACGCGTTATTAAAAGTGTTTTCAGAGCAGACAGTTTGAAGTGCTCTGTGAAAAGAGTAATCACATTCCATCTATTTTCCTGGCTTTAATGGAATTGTTAATCGAGCGAAACTAATTTCCGACGCCAAGGAAATTATTAAGGAAAACTCACCAGATTTTTAGGAAATAATAAATGACGTAAGAACTAATTGAAAAACTAGAAAACGTGAGAAACCACACCCTGTGCATACACTTGTTTCAAGAAGTATTCACTATTTTCCGTATAATTTATCCGTTGATGCTGCTAACTACCGTATAAATAAAAGTGTAATAGGTACTTCCGACTGCCCGTGTTGTGACTGAAGCTGCGAGAGTGTATTCATAGTTTACACGTGATGTCATCTCATTGTTGCCTGCCACCATCTTGATGGCACGCAAAATAGCTGTGATTCTCTGCTTTTTTGTCTATATTTTATAGTTAATGGGTACATGGGAAATTGTACAGGCTCCAGAGATATCTTTAGTACGAAGAGGAATCACTCACATTACAAAAATACATCGATTTACTTCAATAAAGTTATAAATCTGAACCGACAACGTGCCAACAAAATGTCCGTCCTCAGGTGGAAAATGCAATAATTAAGCATTGCTGATATAAATCAAAATAAGTTCGTGCAAGCTAAGAATTGAAGAACTGATATTCAAGCTGCATGTTGCCAAGTGGTTGACCTGCACTTGACTGATCACGTGGTTCGAGTGACTCTCTGCCGCGACATGTGGCAACGTCGCACACAGCTTCTGCATCAAGTTGCAGTGTGTTTATTGTAACATTGCAACATATTGCAACATTGCAACATATTGCAACATTGCAACATATTGCAACATTGCAACAGGCCTGGAAACTCAGTGACGAAAGCAAACGCATACAAGCGTCATCCAGAAGGAATCGCGGGTGATCAGTTCTGATAAACAGTAAGCAGGTTCAATCATTTGTTGCACTACTTTCACGTTTAAAACTTCATATCGTTAGTCCAAAAATATGGAATAAATAGGGACATCAATTATAAACTACGCATTGATATTTTGAATATTCCTGATTGAACTTTCTCATTTTATAAAGCTATAAAGCGTCTTACTCCATGGAGTTTTACACAGAAACCTACATTCTCAAAGAGTTTTTTTTATATAAATTACCATTATAAAAATAATTCGTATCATATTATTTTTTTTTCCTTTTAATGTAAAAATCGCTTATTTAAGACGCCCACATTCCGAAAAGAAATGTTTATTGGTCGACATTTTCACTTGGATTATCCTCACGCAAGTTTTTAGTACTAACTACTAACCTTCAACTCTAAAGTTTTCGGGAATTTGCTCAGTCGATTGATAAAAGTTTTAAATGTTCCTTACTGACGCGACAATACATTGACCTTCTTCAGCTTGTTGATCTTCATAAATCATTCAAGAACAGGATGTTATAACTTCTGCGTCGCTTATAAACACTATGAGAAGTTTCTAACACGCTTTCAAAGTTGCTGTTAGTTACAATCCAACCACTGGTTTTGCTAGCAAATTAATGAACATTCTCGTAATTTGTGAGAAACATGAGAAATGACAGGAACAAATGTGATGACATAAAATTGAATCACTTTCTTTGCTCTTTCATGGTTCACTTGTAAATCTTCTTTGAGTGCCCCAGAGATTCTTTGCATGAAACAAACGACCCCCTAGCGTCCCCCCCACCCCCTGCCCCGCGCACCTGTTTGACCCGTAGTTCGCGAGATTCTCTCAAACGGCGAGATTCCTGAAGCTCTTCAGACACTCACTTTCATGCCGGTCTCTAGAGAGCCGCTCTTCCATCAACTGCGCTCACCCACTGCCTTGTTCATTCCTGCTTCATGGAATAATATAAGCTCTTCCCCAAGCTGAGCTTCCCCAGTCTTTCTTCCTGACTGGGGATATTTAGTGGTTTCTTCAATCAAAAGGAAAAGGCTGGGAAGGTAAAGCCACATCCTTCACTTCTTTCATGTTTCACCCTTTCTATCATCATCATAATCATTTATCCGTCGCCATGAACCTAGTTGCAGTACAGTGTGCTGTGATACCTTTTAAACAGTCAATTAGGACTATATTGCCATAGCAACAACCAATGATTAACTCATCTCATCTCTTGGGCAGTACTCATTAAACAAATCTTTATACAAACACAAAAGACCCATGCATATAATCATGTAAACTTAATAAATTAATCACTACTGTATTGTTCTCCTGGATGGCTGCTATCGTTAGAATCATCATTATCATCATTAGTAAATATGTAATTACACTTATTTATTTTTGCTTGTAACAAAACTATTATCAATAAGTTAACCATTATGCCTGTAATCCCACAATCCAATTACTTTCATTCTTTCGGTTTTTTCGCACTTTTTTCCGAAATTCAATACTTGATTTCGAAACCCAGTACTTTATCAATAACCTAATACAAACATTTTTATGCCTGGAAGTAAAAGACCCTGATTTCTTTATTAGTTTCTAAGTATTCCTATCATTCATTTTTTCTGTATGTATGTCAACTGTGATTGTAAATCCATGTACATGTGTAAATAAAGATTTTATAAAAAAAAAACAATGATTAACTTCGAATAACCGTCTAAAACTTAACTACTGGTTTAGCAAACTTGAAAGATAGGCCCTAAAATACAATAAAATGCCAATATGATTTAGATATTTGCAATTCAAATTACGTACGATAGTTATCTTTGGATACCCAAGGTCCAGTTTTTCAATACTCTGCTAAATCAAGTAATTAACTTAACAGAGTCATTCAAGGAATGTCATTGGTTGTTGCCATGAAAATACAGTCTTATAATCAACCGTTTAAAAGTAAGCAGAGTATTGAAAGACTGTCACTAAGTTTCTTACAATTGATTACCGACGTTTCCATTAGCATGTAAAAATAGTACTACTCTTCGTTGGTCAAAAACCAATCTACTTTCACGAGATTATATTTTATAACAATTTCGCCAGAATTCAATATCATCGGTTCTAAATCCCCGTTGATCTTGCTTGAAGCTCCCCCCCCCCCCCCCCCCCCGCACCTGAATGACCCTAGTGTCCAATATTCTCTCAGGTTCATCTCATTCACTGCCGGACCGCCATAACACTCAGATTTCACAGCCACCTCGATTCCACGTCGAGATTTATCAAGTACACATTTTCACGAGGCGGTGTTTTTATGACAAGGCAAAGAGTAAATCTCTAGAAGGCTGTGAAGCAATCCAAAACGTTCGACATTTTGAAAGGGAACAGTTTCCGCTTGATGCTAGCTTGGTGTTGGTGTGTTGGGTACGGTGTGAAAAGGGGTGGCGGTTGGTTTTGGTTACACTCCACCACCCCCAGGTCGCCCCCCCCCCTCGTCTACCCCAACACCTCGCACTTCACAGGCCAAGTGAAATATTGATATTGGAGGAATGAGGTATCGAGAGGAAATAGCGTTGCTCTCTTACTCTTTAAAGAGATTGCGTACTGAAAACCGTTTGCGTTCAATATTTACTTTTGGCTACGGTCGGATTCAAAATATATCAAACATTTAATACTCGGGATTTCGCTGCGGATGATGTAGAAGCTGCTGAGGCTTTCACATAACGCAAATATTGGCACAAGGTTTTTATTTTCTGTAGATTGAAATGATACCTAGAAGATATATTCAGACACAATCTACTTGCAAAGGACTCATGAGTCTGTGTTTCTGAAGGCGACTTGATCATTTCGCGACACGGCAAGAGGTCTTTAGACAGATTCGTCATCATTATCAATGACCCAGTTGGATCATTAAGACAATTGGTACTCATTATCATGTTTAACCGAGCAAATCGGTTTAGGTTCATTTTCATCATGCAATGTGGTAAAAATAGATTTGATTTTCTAAAAACGAATATTCATTTTATTTGGTGCGTGGTTTTAGTTTCTTTCGCATTTTCTTATCTAGGATTTCAGATCCCTGTGCGATTAGAATCATTACTCGACTATCTGAAGGGAACATAACTCAGAACCTCAGAGGTAGAAGGACGGAAGTCCACTTTCTCGATGCTACGTTGCACACTTTTGGAATGATGTAATCAAGTTCCAATTGTCATTTATTTGACTGATGTCATCAAAGACAGTTTTATTGAATTATTCTCTTACGAAACTACTCATGTCACCATCACAAATTAAGACAGAATTACTGGTTTTTGAGCTCACTTCAAGAATCATTGAAATTTTCACTTTGGGCATTCTACCTCTGAGGTACAAAATTTACATAAATTTTCTTCATATAGGTATGTAATAATGTATGTAAGAATGTAATACTGTGGGTCAATTTAAAATGAAAATGATTGAATACTTGAAAAAGGAAGAGTGTAACATATAAAATAAATATTGTTAAGTGTATGTAACATAACAATATGTAATACTAAAATAGCAAAAGCTAAATAAATAATTATAAAACAAACAAAAAATTGTTTTGTAATATCTGACACGGTCGCCGGAAGCGAGAATTTTTCTGGCAAAGACTTCGTATATGGGAGTATAATTGACTGTGACAATAACTCTAATAACTTACTTATTTATACAAATAGAACTGGTTTAGAAGTGTAGTATACAAACTGTGTTCTGACAGCTATTACATTAGTAAAATGAAGGATATATTAACAGTTATTATGCTCTATTTCGAATAAAAAAATCGAAAATTTTTCACTCTAGAGGGTTTTTCACGACCCCAATTTCATCCCAGAACTATCGTAAATGACATTTGAAAACATAATCTAGTTGGATCAACCATTTATTTCACTTCAAAAATGTTAAAACTGGAATTTTATAAAAATAATTTTTTCTCCCAATTACGAAGTCTTTGCCAGAAAAATATTCGCTCCCCGCGACTGTAAAAATATCCCCAGAAGCCTTCTAGGTAGTAGTTTCTGTCCTTCTCTGGTGGTCGAGATGCAGTGAGAGATGAGTAGGAGCAGACGGACTGGTGACGTGTAAAGAAAAGCCTCGCCAGTTCTTCGCGTCTTGTTTTCCAACACTGCTAAGTGGAGAAGCAAGTGAGTGGTCAAACTGTCCAACTTTCTCCACGCTTCGGCCAACTTTCTATGAGTTATAATTAGACCGCTTGATGGACGAAGTGAACATATGGAAGTTTCCCGGCAGCACGCGCGAACAAGAGAGCAGTTTCTGTGAGTTGTCTTGTTCTTCGCTGCGGAACTGGATCGAGAGTTGCTACATGAACAGAAGAGAAGGGGAGAGAGCCGGTTCACGAAATTGATTTTTAATTAATGAACTATGTCTTTCGACTACTCACAATTCATACCCAGTAGTTCCATTCAAGTAACTGGAAAGAAGCAAAGAAAATAATTTGTAGAAGTAGAGATGTTGCAGAAGTTGATAATCTATTGTCTGAGCCAGAGAGAATGTGAATAAAATTGTTATTGGTCTCGTTTGACCACTTTGAAGTTCTGTACATCTGAATGGCTGAGCGTTTCTTGTTTCTAGGTGGACTTTAACAAATTTAAAGTAGATTATCTAAAATTCAGCCAAACAAATGTGATTATTTGTATTATTATTTTTGTACAAGATAAAACAAAATGTACTAAAGATTTTGTGTAAGACTTTCATTAAAAAAAAGGATTTTAAAGGAAATTAAATAATTATTGAATGCAAAAACACTTACAAGCAAATTTCGTTATTCTTCGATTTCAATATTTTAAACTTTCACAAACTATAGATTTATTTAGGTTACAATATTTCGCTCAGAATACACTGCGCCCCTACACGTAACGACAGAAAAAAGTGAAAAAATAATCGCTTATCGATTACTATTAAAACTATTAATCATTGAAACTTAGATCTGGTAGGTACACTCACTCATTGGTACTCGAAAAGAAAAGGATTGGCTGCTGGTTAGGTTCCTTGACAATCAATCCTTGTTATTATCAATGAAATAAGAGCTCACCTACTAAAGGTAGATTATGCGTTAACACATCCTTCATGGGATAATGCCATCAAACCTTAATCAGCCAATCCTTTTCTTTTGGAGTACCGATTTTTATTGGTTTGAGTGCACATTACATTCAATAAAATGGCAGTTGCATCTTATTTGCATGGCACTGGAAGCTGGAATCTTGCCTGCACCTCAAGCCTCGCTGTTGTGTCGTCCTCGGCTTTGTGCTGAATTCGCGATGTTTTCAATGCCGCGTCGAGTTGAATATAACGAAGCTTGAAAGTGGTCCAGCACAGCCTCCATGATCCCTTGCGGCGAGATATCGACATAAAAAGGTAGCGACGGAACGACGAGGAAATATAGAGATGAAATGGAGAAGAGTGTTTTGAAGATGTCCGGGCTGAGGGTCGTGGGTTCGGTGCTCATGAGGATCGCATTGCACGTTATTGCACGTTATTGCACGTTATTGCACGTGTCTGGAACGTGTCTTGAACGTGTCTTGAACTCGTTCAGTCAATTTTAACTTTCTAAGATAAAATAAATTATATTGTGCAGTAAAAGTTTCACTCTACGTCTAAATGAGTTTATTCTGCATAATTTGTAAGACAACATAATCTAATTTTAACCAAAACACAAGATTTGATTAAATTTTAATGTAACCTACAGATTTGCATTTTTGTTTCATCCTAAAGTTTACATAATCCATGAATCTAGATTACCTAAATGTACACTCAAACCAATTTAAAAGGTACTTTGCACAAAACGGATTGGCTACTGGTCAGGATCCTTGACAATCAATCCTTGTTATTTTCAATGAAATCAGAGCCCAACTAGAGTTAGTTAATGCATTAGCACAGACTTCGTGGGATGATGCCATCAAAACTTTATCCTTTTCTTTCGAGGTACCATTTATTTTTTGTTCGAGTGTACTTTCCTCCACCAAACTGAATTATTCTGCTCGCCAATTTAAATAATGTTAACAAACACATGTAAATAGTAATTACCTACTCGGTGTTGTGATGAAATAAACTAATACATTAGTTATTTTTTGACAGATTAATATGACGGCACCAAGGGCACGGCAAACGGAATTATTTCTGGGCAATGCCATGAGACATTTTCAGATCGACGACATCGTAAATATACGTTCACAGAACGTCATCAGGGGAAGAGATTGGCTACTGCACAAGTTTTGTCGACAAATCACTGGATAGGCGCTTCCCAAGAGACATTTTGTATTTAAAACCATAATTGTATCAATTCAGTCACCAGCAATACAATTATGTAAACACAATATTACATCTCAAGGGGAGCTCCTGTTCAGTGATTTAATTTACCCAAAACATGGCCGCCTTCCACTCTCTACCCGAGTATAGACTCAAATTTAAAACTATTCGAGATTCGCCACAAGACTTTCTTGGAAACATTGAGCATGTTGATGAGTTATCGGGTTCGATAACGACTGAGAAAGTGACAGAGTGACGTCAGAGGTCAAACGCAAACGCAGTGATTACTGGGTCATGATGGCATGTTCAAATTTTAATAAGTTGGGCTATGTTGACCACATCAAAACATTACGTTCACAGTACAGGGGGGTTATTCTAAATTCCCTTGTTGTCTCGTATCAATTGCGGCGTCACTACCATGTTAAATAGATAGACAAGGTAATTTAGAATAGCCCTCCAGTAACAATCAGTTCAATTTCAAACTACACGAATTCGCGTGATGATGATTTCTCTGGACCATGGATCATGTTTAGGTGGATCCGAATAGTCGGTAATGCTCGTCCCTGCTCCTGAGAAGTGTAACTCGAGCCGAGCTCTATTGATTCGCACCGAGAAGATACACCCCTTTGTGACAAGAACAAAAAGAATGCGTTACAATGGAGCGGTCCACGCTGCCTTGCCGCAGCAGTTAAATTATAGATAATACGCGTTTCAAGTCGCACAGAGGGAATGTGAAGCCGGATGCCGAGCCAGTGGCGGGGCGGGGCGCACGCGGCTAGGCAGTGCCTAGGCAGTGGCGGGGCGGTCCACGCTGCCTTGCCGCAGCAGTTAAATTATAGATAATACGCGTTTCAAGTCGCACAGAGGGAATGTGAAGCCGGATGCCGAGCCAGTGGCGGGGCGGGGCGCACGCGGCTAGGCAGTGCCTAGGCAGTGGCGGGGCGGTCCACGCTGCCTTGCCGCAGCAGTTAAATTATAGATAATACGCGTTTCAAGTCGCACAGAGGGAATGCGAAGCCGGATGCCGAGCCAGTGGCGGGGCGGGGCACACGCGGCTAGGCAGTGCCTAGGCAGTGGCGGGGCGGTCCACGCTGCCTTGCCGCAGCAGTTAAATTATAGATAATACGCGTTTCAAGTCGCACAGAGGGAATGTGAAGCCGGATGCCGAGCCAGTGGCGGGGCGGGGCACACGCGGCTAGGCAGTGCCTAGGCAGTGGCGGGGCGGACTTCAAATCAATCTTCCAAGAGACCAATCTTGCTGGAAATCAATAATTGCGTTATCTAGAAGGATATTAATTGATATTTTGTGAAAAGAAATAGCCTGATTCCTTAGTTTGGTCGCTCCACGCCAGCCAAGTCGTACTGTGCACACACTCTCACACAACACACCGTTAAATGCTTGTAATATAACGAGTTGAGAAGCTACAGCACATATTACACTAGTCATCTGCATTGCACTTTTGGCATTTAATGGGGAAAGTGTCACATTGCAGTGAAACATTATATTCGAACCAAATTCGAAGCATTAGTTTCAATGGAGAAGCTCTATGTAAACATTAGTACACATATCACGGGTATGTTATGATGTTATGTTGGTGTCCCTTCACATGGCCTGCACGCCACTGAAAGTGGGAGGAAATGAAAAGACGTTTCTATGTTTAATTTTAAAAGAGTCTCCTCTTTTCTCGCCTTTGAGTGTCGTTTCTTCGCGCTGTCGAGGAGTGACGTCAGAGCCGTGTAACAAATGACACGGCGCCTTCTTCTGTTGTGTTTTTACGACCAAATGTCAGAGCCTCGAGAGCGAAGGTGCTGCATTCTGTCATCGGACAATTAATTAGAAAGTAATCCAATTAACGAGAGAAGCCCCTCCCCCCCTCCCCCCACTCCCCCGAGGTCACGTGTTATGGAAGGCGGCGACAAGAAGTGATAGTGTGCAGTATTAAGAATGATATTGCACTAAGAGGACATGTTAAGCGCCAAATACAGTACTCGCAGATACATTTTCTTCTCTTCTGTATCATTGACTTATTTTTAGCAAGGTGCTGCTGTGGTACTCTTGAGGGTGATATTTTCGAGCCTACAGTCTTTGCATTTTTTAAATCATGACCATTTTTAAACATGGCATTTATCAGGTTTTCCTGCCCATCCCAGATGAAAAGTTTAGTTATTAGTAATAAATAATCTTTATTCCTTTTTTCCAAATACAGTGGGTAAAGAAAAGATAGGTACAAGGGCTTAATTATTGAAACCGGCTGCCCCGGGCCTGACGTTTCTTCATGTTCTGGATTCTCTTCATCTTCATCCACTTCATCTTCTTCTCTGTCTTACAATCCCCGCCACAAGTCTCTATTTAACCACCATTCATCTTTATTCACCATTTCCCATTGCTCGCCACTCACTTCGACATCTTCTTCAACTAAATCACGCCATCTCGCTCTCGGTCTCCCTCTTCAATTACAATCAATTAAAATTAGCAGGTGCATTAAAATATCAGGGCATGTGCAAAGCGAAACAACCAGCAGATAGCAGCACAATGCATTTTGAGGGCAAAAGCAAGTTAGTAAGATTAGCGGGCTGTTGTCAGTCAACTATAGGCGGCGGTGACTTTCATTTGAAAAATGGCGGTTTCAGTTTAATAACCACACCATTTCCTTGTTAATAATTGTTTTCTACTTACACTGATGATTTCCAATGACTTTAGGGTAACAATGGAACTTTAAATGATTATTTACTAGGCGTGGAATTACTTTTGAACGACTATTTTTAACTACACAGGTTTGAACTGTCAGCTGTCAAGTTGTCAACAAAATCAGCTGTTGTGTAATCCAAAGATACTGAAACCAAAGAATTTAGTATAAAGATGAAACACTTTCCCTCAAAACGCTCGTGACGCTTACGGCGGACAAAATTATCGTCCTATCTTTGGCGCGCCCTAAAACGAATACCTACTTTGTAACCCTTCATCCCCTTACAGCCGGGTGTGTCGTGTCTTCTATTCGACATGGGGCGAGGGGGAGGGGCCAATATGTACACTTGCACCGGGCGCCGAAATCCCATAGAGGGCTCTCACGACTTTAAAACTAAATACATTATTAAAACATGGAGTGTAAAGAAAATACTCTATAGCTGCTTGCGGTTTAGTTTTGAATAAGCTTAGCAAATCTGACTTCAAAGTGAAAAATAAAATCCTCCACTATTTTATTACCGAAGTTTTCATGACCTGAGGCTTAGCGAGTGAGTTTCAGTAAATAACCGGTTCTTTTCCATGTTCCATGTCCCATGTTCCGTGGTTCTTTTCCATGTTCCGTGTTTAATTAGTTTCTCCCCAGAGTCAATAATGAACCACGCAAGAGGTGTGAATAATGCTCAAAGTATGATCACTTCAACGTCTGCCATTAGTTACAGCAGTGTTGGGAAAGTTACTTTTAAACTGTACAAGTGTCACAGTACAGTTACAGGGGTTTCAAAAATAACACCGATACAGTTACTTTCACAGTTACTTTAAATTTACTAGCATTTTTCCTTTATTTTTTTTTGCAATTGAAGGGATTGAATTACGTTGTGATTGATAACTGAAAACTGTGAACAGGGCTGACACTGACAGGACAAGAAAAAAAGTCTCAGAGGTATTTGAGAAATTTGTTGTACCTATTTTTTGTACTGAATTGTACATTTTACATTATTCAGAGATAAATTAAATGTATCATGTTACATTTCACTAAAGTTACTAAAAATTGTAACGGGATAAAAGTTATACAGTTACGATTTTCAATAAAGAAAGTAACTGAATACAATAACAGTTACTTCATACTTAAAGTAACATGTTGCAGTTACTTGTACTTGAAAAAAGTAGCATGTTACCACTAACATGTTACTTCCTATCATGTTACTTCACAACACTTTACAAGCGAGACCAATCACAAGCCGATGTTCCTCCGCAGGGCAGGTCAGCGTGGAACGTAGGCTTCTGATTGGTCACTGGTCAGACCCTCAGCAACTGTCGAAGCTGCAGAGATAAGGTATACATTTTAATGCCGAAAATTCAAATTCAAATGGAGCTGCAAGTTATTAGGTTAAATCGAAGTTTGAACTTCAATTTTCACGAAATTCAAAATACGGTTGCGGACAGCGAGAATTTTTCTAGCAAAGACTTCGTAAATGGGACGTAAATTGACTGTGACAAAAACTCTAATAACTTACTTATTTATACAAATAGAACTCTGATTTAAGAGTGTAGTATACATACTGTGTTCTGACAGCTATTGCATCAGTAAAATGAAGGATATGTCAATATGCTCTATTTCGAATAAAAAATCGAACATTTCTTACTCTAAAGGGTTTTGACGACCCCAATTTCATCCCAGAACTATCGTGAATGACATTTGAAAACATAATCTAGTTGGATCAACCATTTATTTCACTTCAAAAATGTTAAAACTGGAATTTTATAAAAATTATTTTTTTCTCCATTTACGAAGTCTTTGCCAGAAAAATATTCGCTTACGGACAGTATATGGGTATATTACCCATATATCCGAATATAATGACGTGCGTTACTTTGTTAATACAAAACTTCCGTAGATAATCTGGTCATTCAAATTGCACACAAGAGGTTTTGAAACCATAATCATCAAAACATTTTTGGATTATAGCATGCTTTTAATATTTCGTTTCTCGATTAATTAGTTTGGATTAGTTTGGTTTTCAAACTCCTGGTGAAGCCTACTGAAAAGAGGGTGACGGTGACATATAGAGATTTCAAATAAAATACTGTTTGTGAAACGTTCAAGAAAAGAGAATTATTGTACTTTTTGGACTCGTTTTCGTTCATACCTCTAGCGCCACTATCGGCCAAGTTTGCAGGAGAATCTCCAATTGTTTATCTCTCATTGGCCATGACCTAGCAACCGATGAGATGTCAACAAATTACTCAAAATATCTGGCAATTAGTATTCGAATGGCACAATCAATATTTCTTACAGAATCAGTGAAATGTTGACACTTCATTACAATTTTGACTGCAAAATAACTTTTGACACATGTCATGTTTTGTAAATGTTAAGAATTGATAAATGCGTAAATGTGTAAGCAAGATACGTCATGTCCCAACTCAAAAGATTCGAATCAATTGTAATGACATTCAAATGTATCAAGATCATTAACAACGTCGTCCATTGAACCGAGTTTGTGTCACTCTTTACAAATCCCGCGCACTCATCTAGAATGTGAGCGAATCCAATGCCAGGGTGATAATAGAGACAAGCAATTGGTATCAAAGTGTCACTTTGAGCTTCTGTACCGATGCGACGAGAGAAAGTACAAGGTATGAACATAATAGCACGGATATCAAAGAGATTCGCGTCGCCAAGTTGAGAGACTTGCCAGAGTCAATGATCATGACTAATGGTGGATGGAATTTCAAAACAGAGACTGTTGAGTGAATGGAGGCGAATGTTCGACAACTTGCTGATGGATTGATATGTTTGGTGTTGACGAATTACTTGATGGGGTATGAACAGAAGGTTCAATTTCTTTGATAAAAGTGTGAGTTTGTACAACTTTTAAAACATTAATGTTCGTCTAAACACGATTAGCTGAGTATATAAATTAATCTTCAAAGTGTAAAATTAAAAAAAATAACGCACATTTTAAACCCATTCTACTAAATCATGCCACACTCTGGAATACATCATGGGAGCGGATCCACAAAAAGAGATTCTACAGAATCCCAGAGATTTTGATTGAGATTTTGTTTAATTAACCCAGGCTTTAAACAAATCTCAATCAAAATCTCTGGGATACTTTAGAATCTCTCTTTGTGGCTGGTACAAACTCGAAGCGTTAAATATGAAATTGTTCGTAAAATAATCGCATTTAGCACTTACGAGCAGTGGCGAGGCGTGCATCCCAACATTGGGGAGACACAATACAACGCAATAATCACAATTATCTATAATTAAAAATTACATGATTGTGAACAACGTAGGTAATTTCATTTGGTGAAGAATTAGTTTAATGTCAACTCAAGATGTCAACACATTTTATAGTTTACTGCTATTCTGAGAACTATGTGTTGCCGCGCATGGGCTTTAAATACGCGTATGTGTGAGTGAGTGAATTTCGTGTCGGTGTGTGACGAGTACAGTCGAAATGAATCGCTTGGTACTGTGGCGTGGCTACTGGACTAAAATAGCACAGTAGACATGTCTTTTATTTCACTATATTAGCAAACAGACTACCCACATGCGGTATAGGATCGCGCCTTTGACTTGCGAGTGCGAGAATGAAAGAAAACATCCAAAGCTGGAAACAACGAGTGGAAGAAGGATGAGAGATAAACGAGTAGACGTATACTGAGAATCGCTGAAAACGTCTCCCATGCTATGGGGATACCCGATTGGAATTGCGCGGGCTGAGCCAAGCTTCATAACAGCGCCAAATTAAACACGATTTTCAAATGACACTCAATGAGTTTAAATCAAATACTAATTGATATATCAAATGAAAATAAACAATTACAATAATTTCAGGTTAATAAAATAAATATTAGCACATTATATCATTTTAACAGGGGAGACAGTGTCTCCCCTGTCTCCCCTGACGCTTCGCCCCTGCTTACGAGGTCGTACCAGAGGTTGCTATGTTTTCACAATGTTTGAAAAGTGCGTTAAACATTTTTTTTTTAATTTTAGGTAGCGTGAAAAAAACTTAAAAGTTTGCATGACCGCTCTTCTTGTTATTTTACCGAAGTGGATTTCTGAAAACTTTAAAGCTGTAAACGCATAATTGTGTCAATATTCTTTTTGTGTGTGTTCTAATCTGCTTCTCTTGATAGTTTCAGCATAGAGGTAAGCTTACCTCTATGGTTTCAGATAATAGTTGCTATTGATACCGCGGACGATACATTTCAAAAGAGGAAATAAACGTTTTCAACTTTCACAGAATATAGTTTTATTTAGATTAGAATATTTCGCTCAAAGTTACTGAGCGTCTTCAGGTAAAGACATTTAAAAACAATAACACATTAATTATTCCACGTTCCATGGACAAAGATCTCAATAATAACAAAATATATTATTCAATATAAACGTATAAATATAATGTATAAAGGTTAAGTGTAGTTTTCTAATTTAACTCATCCAAACTAACAACTGCGAAGATATTAAAGTTCAAATGGTGTTTAAAGAAAGTGTTGATTTGACTTAAAGTTGTGTTGCGTCTACGCGTGGAGATCGATGCCAGCGCCTGGAGGAAGGGCGGCGTTGCGCTGTACTAGGCCTCACATCCGAATAATGAAATATTAAGAAAGCCTATTCGAGAGACTTACAGAGCTACTCATATCAATTTCAATAAAGTGCGAACATCCCTTCAGGTGAACGTGAACGTGGCGAACATTATTCTAGAATCTTGCTCTGGGCTTTAGCGGAGGAACGAATGTTTTACAGAACGCAAAATGGCGTTTTGAAAACATTGTCAATAATCATTGAAAATAATGTGCGTAATATAACGGCCATCAGTGGAAGTATAATGACAATCTGTCAATCGTCGTTCAAGAGCAGGCATAGGAAGACTAGAAATCACGGTAAATATTTCATATCAGTTCTCATAAAATTACAATGAAATACCTCATTGAAATGCATGGAAATTAAATGGAAGTTTAAATGGAAGTGCATGGAAGTTTCATTAAACGTGTTGAAAAGCAGAAAGTATAAACTATTAATAAATATTTCGGTGAAACCAAGAGCCAGTCTTGCTTAAATAATATATATTTTGTGAAATTATTGTCTAATCATTATTTCGTTTGACAAGAAATGGGAAAATATACAACAACAAAATCAGATTTCGAGCCATAAGTTCCACATGGAATATTATCTATACACCACATAATAAGTGTCCCTATTGAGTTTCACTTGTCGACCTGGTATTGTGTAGTTACTGCGTCTGAACACCAGAGAGCGTGCTGAGCGCTGCTTGAGTTTCACTTGTCGACCTGGTATTGTGTAGTTACTGCGTCTGAACACCAGAGAGCGTGCTGAGCGCTGCTTGAGTTTCACTTGTCGACCTGGTATTGTGTAGTTACTGCGTCTGAACACCAGAGAGCGTGCTGAGCGCTGCTTGAGTTTCACTTGTCGACCTGGTATTGTGTAGTTACTGCGTCTGAACACCAGAGAGCGTGCTGAGCGCTGCTTGAGTTTCACTTGTCGACCTGGTATTGTGTAGTTACTGCGTCTGAACACCAGAGAGCGTGCTGAGCGCTGCTTGAGTTTCACTTGTCGACCTGGTATTGTGTAGTTACTGCGTCTGAACACCAGAGAGCGTGCTGAGCGCTGCTTGAGTTTCACTTGTCGACCTGGTATTGTGTAGTTACTGCGTCTGAACACCAGAGAGCGTGCTGAGCGCTGCTTGAGTTTCACTTGTCGACCTGGTATTGTGTAGTTACTGCGTCTGAACACCAGAGAGCGTGCTGAGCGCTGCTTGAGTTTCACTTGTCGACCTGGTATTGTGTAGTTACTGCGTCTGAACACCAGAGAGCGTGCTGAGCGCTGCTTGAGTTTCACTTGTCGACCTGGTATTGTGTAGTTACTGCGTCTGAACATCAGAGAGCGTGCTGAGCGCTGCTTGAGTTTCACTTGTCGACCTGGTATTGTGTAGTTACTGCGTCTGAACACCAGAGAGCGTGCTGAGCGCTGCTTGTGTTTCACTTGTCGACCTGGTATTGTGTAGTTACTGCGTCTGAACACCAGAGAGCGTGCTGAGCGCTGCTTGTGTTTCAGTTGTCGACCTGGTATTGTGTAGTTACTGCGTCTGAACATCAGAGAGCGTGCTGAGCGCTGCTTGTGTTTCACTTGTCGACCTGGTATTGTGTAGTTACTGCGTCTGAACACCAGAGAGCGTGCTGAGCGCTGCTTGAGTTTCACTTGTCGACCTGGTATTGTGTAGTTACTGCGTCTGAACACCAGAGAGCGTGCTGAGCGCTGCTTGAGTTTCACTTGTCGACCTGGTATTGTGTAGTTACTGCGTCTGAACACCAGAGAGCGTGCTGAGCGCTGCTTGAGTTTCACTTGTCGACCTGGTATTGTGTAGTTACTGCGTCTGAACACCAGAGAGCGTGCTGAGCGCTGCTTGAGTTTCACTTGTCGACCTGGTATTGTGTAGTTACTGCGTCTGAACACCAGAGAGCGTGCTGAGCGCTGCTTGTGTTTCACTTGTCGACCTGGTATTGTGTAGTTACTGCGTCTGAACACCAGAGAGCGTGCTGAGCGCTGCTTGAGTTTCACTTGTCGACCTGGTATTTTGTAGTTACTGCGTCTGAACACCAGAGAGCGTGCTGAGCGCTGCTTGTGTTTCACTTGTCGACCTGGTATTGTGTAGTTACTGCGTCTGAACACCAGAGAGCGTGCTGAGCGCTGCTTGTGTTTCACTTGTCGACCTGGTATTGTGTAGTTACTGCGTCTGAACACCAGAGAGCGTGCTGAGCGCTGCTTGTGTTTCACTTGTCGACCTGGTATTGTGTAGTTACTGCGTCTGAACACCAGAGAGCGTGCTGAGCGCTGCTTGTGTTTCACTTGTCGACCTGGTATTGTGTAGTTACTGAGTCTGAACACCAGAGAGCGTGCTGAGCGCTGCTTGTGTTTCACTTGTCGACCTGGTATTGTGTAGTTACTGCGTCTGAACACCAGAGAGCGTGCTGAGCGCTGCTTGTGTTTCACTTGTCGACCTGGTATTGTGTAGTTAAAGTTCATTCACGATTAGAATTGCAAGCCGTAATGGCGGCCGTGTAGATACTACTGTAGTCAAATGAACAATTGTATACCTACATATGAAAATATCAATAGAATAATCCAAAACTATGTATAATACGACTGTAGATGGAAATAAATCAATTTGATTGAATTTTTCTAATATTTTCTAATAATAAAAATAGTGTATTTGACATAATTTATACAATTTCAATAATACAAAGAAAAAAGTCTTGCCATTGACAGGGAAGTGTTCAAGTGACTGACCAATGAACGACGTGATCGACTAAAACGTCAGTGAAATTCTTATCGTGAACGAACTTTACTGCTTCTGAACACCAGAGAGCGTGCTGAGCGCTGCTTGAGTTTCACTTGTCGACCTGGTATTGTGTAGTTACTGCGTCTGAACACCAGAGAGCGTGCTGAGCGCTGCTTGAGTTTCACTTGTCGACCTGGTATTGTGTAGTTACTGCGTCTGAACACCAGAGAGCGTGCTGAGCGCTGCTTGTGTTTCACTTGTCGACCTGGTATTGTGTAGTTACTGCGTCTGATCACCAGAGGGCGTGCTGAGCGCTGCTTGTGTTTCACTTGTCGACCTGGTATTGTGTAGTTACTGCGTCTGAACACCAGAGAGCGTGCTGAGCGCTGCTTGTGTTTCACTTGTCGACCTGGTATATTGTAGTTACTGCGTCTGAACACCAGAGAGCGTGCTGAGCGCTGCTTGTGTTTCACTTGTCGACCTGGTATTGTGTAGTTACTGCGTCTGAACACCAGAGAGCGTGCTGAGCGCTGCTTGAGTTTCACTTGTCGACCTGGTATTGTGTAGTTACTGCGTCTGAACACCAGAGAGCGTGCTGAGCGCTGCTTGTGTTTCACTTGTCGACCTGGTATTGTGTAGTTACTGCGTCTGAACACCAGAGAGCGTGCTGAGCGCTGCTTGTGTTTCACTTGTCGACCTGGTATTGTGTAGTTACTGCGTCTGAACACCAGAGAGCGTGCTGAGCGCTGCTTGTGTTTCACTTGTCGACCTGGTATTGTGTAGTTACTGCGTCTGAACACCAGAGAGCGTGCTGAGCGCTGCTTGTGTTTCACTTGTCGACCTGATATTGTGTAGTTACTGCGTCTGAACACCAGAGAGCGTGCTGAGCGCTGCTTGTGTTTCACTTGTCGACCTGGTATTGTGTAGTTACTGCGTCTGAACACCAGAGAGCGTGCTGAGCGCTGCTTGAGTTTCACTTGTCGACCTGGTATTGTGTAGTTACTGCGTCTGAACACCAGAGAGCGTGCTGAGCGCTGCTTGTGTTTCACTTGTCGACCTGGTATTGTGTAGTTACTGCGTCTGAACACCAGAGAGCGTGCTGAGCGCTGCTTGAGTTTCACTTGTCGACCTGGTATTGTGTAGTTACTGCGTCTGAACACCAGAGAGCGTGCTGAGCGCTGCTTGTGTTTCACTTGTCGACCTGGTATTGTGTAGTTACTGCGTCTGAACACCAGAGAGCGTGCTGAGCGCTGCTTGAGTTTCACTTGTCGACCTGGTATTGTGTAGTTACTGCGTCTGAACACCAGAGAGCGTGCTGAGCGCTGCTTGAGTTTCACTTGTCGACCTGGTATTGTGTAGTTACTGCGTCTGAACACCAGAGAGCGTGCTGAGCGCTGCTTATCTCCTCCATGAATTATATTTACAGGTTTCAACGGAAAAGCGCGAGTTCCCGACGCACTGGCTTAATAATGTTTGAGCAGCTAATTTAAGCATAAAATAATTGAATTACGGGAACCAATTAAAAACGAGCGGCAATAACCGACGACTTTATGAACTGATATCGCTGAAAAGTGTTCTTGGTAATTGAGTAAGATCGGATTTGCTTTACGCGAGACAAAGTATAGGGGATTCTAATTGAACTGCCAAAGCCAGAGTTTATTAATTTTATACAAGTAGTGATGTTATTTACCCTCATCATAAGCAAAGTGGCACATGTTTAGCAGCTGTAGTTGGTATATAATCTCAGTAGCATATCATGCTATGTAAGACGCCATTGGAAAAGTAGATCCATCTTTACATGATAACAATTGTTTTGTCCTCTGTTACAACACGCCTTTGAGTACAACTTGTGTTTCAGTGCAGTATTTATTCGTACATCAACATTGACAAGTACTTAATTGGACAAAGTAGACATCACTTCGTTTTAAATATAATTTGTTCCATTACCCAAGGACAATTCACATTCGCTCAGTCGGTAAATCTCTGGACTTGCACTTCGCAGCCAACTTTCCCGATTGAAGAATTTCGATAGGACTCAACCATCTCCTTCCAACCGAACCCTTCGTCGAATCTTCCTCATAATTACGAAATCACCAAACAGTCGACCATCAAATCTCACACAAACAGAATGAAAACGTGAAATCCAGGTTGTGGATTTATGTTATTGAAGCCAAACGGTTTACGTATCCAGAAGTTATTCGTCTCGAAGTCCGCTTGAACAAGTTCGGGTCATATTTGACCCTGCTAATCACGGCCGCTTAGATCGAACCTCGCTTGGAGCGAGAAGGAGAGAGAGGGAGAGAGAACACACAGTATGCGGGAGTGAGATTGGATTTATCTCGGCCGCGTGCACACACAAACCCCGGGTCGATGTCAAGTGATGTCACGGCGTAGTTCTGCTTCGCTGCTCGTGACGTCACTCCGCCACCTGATATGACGCGACTCCGAGATATGTGGAGGAATCCACCTCGCTGTGTGGCCGCTCGTTTCAAGCAATTCGGACGGGAAGAGATTTGCAAACTAAAAGCCGTTGGGTGAAATGTTCAGGACTTTACGGTAGACATTTGTTTGCAGGGGCATGGAAAAGTTTCGTGGTTCTGTCGGCGTGAGGTACGCATTTATTATACATAACCTCGGCGTTGTTGTCAGGAATTACTGAAAACCTTTTAATTGTTACTTATTTACGTCTCTTCATTTTACTCGTGAGATTCTCGAGGATCATTGAGATCTGTTACGAAACATCGAGCTTAAGTAACTTAAATTAGCTTACGTAGCAGAAACGAGAAACTTATAATTTACAATTAAATTATTTGCTACAATATGAAGATAATTAAGCTTGGAAAGAATGGAAATTAAATATTTTTGAAGAAAATACAATTCTTGATAATGTGGATATTTTAATACTTTGTATATTTCTTCATTTATCTCTGTTATTATTCTGCAAATAGAGTGTCAGTTATCTACTTTCCAATATGTAGTTTGAAAGTAATTAATAATTTTCTCGTCGACTCTTCAACTTCCAAACAAAACTGCAGCAAAAAAGCGCCACGTCACAAATCCCGGGATTCATTTCGCGGCGAACATTTTCACACCTCTCAACAGTAACAAGTTTTTTACATCAATGAAACGTCACTTTCGCGGCGGCGAACTTGACAAGTGGTGTTTGTCGGCATTTTTCACGCGCTCGCCTGGAATATGATTATAATTGGAGGGTCGAGTGTGAAGTGTCACGTCCAGGTCGACCGCCCACTTGTCACGGCCAACTGACACGCGCTGACAGATGTGTGACAGTCTGTCATGCGGCTGACAGATGACAAGAAGATGTTTACTTTGTGTCGGGCCGGGATTTTGTGCGTTGAAAAGTAAATGAAAATTAAATTGAAAATGATGAATAATGTTGTTGAGAATGGCACCTCCACCACTTGGTTGCCAATCACTTTGCTACGTCATTAAGCCTAGGGTTGGGCAAACCTTTAATTTTTTAACTGAACCGAACCTCGAACCAAACCTCTTGCTTTTTTACCTGCAATAGTTTTATCACTTATTTCAGTCATGGCACACAAATATCATCAAAAAAATTTGGCATAGTTTACAAAAGGATATTTTGCATTTTACAGTTCCTTCCTTTGTAATTTACGAAGAAAATATCAGAAAAGTAAAATTAAATAAAAATTATTAATGAACTGTAACATTCAATATTTCTTCTTTGGCTTCTTTGTCACATAGCCGTCTATCTAGAACACTACTTTGGAACGAAATGTTGGCAGGTAATTTCAAATTGGCGCAGCGATGGGAGGTTTGGTCCGGATATTTTACTTTAAGGGTCGGTTCTCGAACATCTAAAGCCGGTTCGCCCAACCCTATTTTGAATCATTAAAATTATGAAAATTGTGGAAAAAATTAACGTAGTTAATTGTTTACTCGACTTTTCAATATAAACAGCAACTTATAAACACGATATTTGTACCCAACCTATCGACTCATTTCAGAAAACACATTTTGAATTTTTAGATTGGTCATTTGATAAGTTCGACTAAATTGTTAACTGTGGTGCCATTGTAATGAAACGCCATTATCTGAACCATTAACCGTGCTAACGGTTCAAAAGTTATAATGATAGGAACTTATGTTCAATGTTTACCTTCGTCCAAGTTGTAGAATTAAAAGCTCTTTGAAGAACTTGTTTTGTTTTTCAGTGTCCTGTCCAGGCGAATTGTCAATGTCCAACAGCTGAAAGTGTGCAACAAATTAAATATCTTGGGATAACATTAGACAAAAACTTCACTTGGAGACCCCAAATATCTTCCATATGTAAGAAACTTCGCAGATGCGTTTACATAATGTACAACTTAAAATATATCTTGCCATTTCATATCTTGCGCTCAGTTTACTTTGCCTTGGTTGAATCAATTATAGGTTATGGTCTAGTTGCGTGGGGTAACGCATCACAAACATATGTCCAGCAGGTATACACTCTGCAGAGAAGAATTTTATTGAACATGATCCCTGCAATTAAGTTAGACATAATTAAAAATGATTATAATATTTTCAATTTTTGTCGCACGTTGCCAATAACATTACTTTTTGAATTTAAACTCCTGATAAATTTTTATTTTTCTAATAACTTTAAAATAATAGAGACAACTGCTACACATACTAGAGCTAGGTGTGTAGGCGTTTACAAAATTCCGCGATATAATAATAAACATGGACAGCGTCAACTCCAATATATAATTCCAACATTATTTAACGAACTCCCGATTTATTTAAGGAACATTGAAAAATATATTATTTTGAAATACGAACTTAAAAAATATTTGGCCCACAAACTAGAAAAAATTTACACAACTGATTGATCGGTACCCCACGCACTTTGAAATATATCTGTGCATTGTTTTCCCCTTTGTGTATTCTTCCTTGTAATATAATATGTAATATAGTGTAAAATATTTAATCATGTCGGAAAACCTATTATTATTTGTTAACTCCGCAGTTAAACTGGCGTCCTGATGCCAGTTTTGCGGTGATTGTGAGCGACAATTCTTTATTTCTTGTACTTATGTTTTTTATTAGTGTATTTTCTGTTTACCTTGTGTACAACCAATAAAGAATATTGTAAAAAAAAAAAAAAAAAAAAAATTGTTATCTAAATGTTATGAGCAGATATAAAATTCTTAATTTCGCTAAGTGACTTTCTTAAGGTAAATTCGTTTTCTAGAATTGTACCGCTTCCAGCAAAGCTTCCAGTATACAAATTAAAGAAAGTCTATGTAGAAACAACGACGATAAACCATTCAGCTTTATCAGACTTCGAATTGTACTTTTGCCCATTTGTTGCTACATCCAGTTTTCATTCACCATCTACTTTCAACTCGAATGATCTCCAATCACTTGTATATCGTTCTTCTGTGCACACAAAAGATGCTTATGCTTCATATCTCTTATCGTCCTCATAACAATTAGTCAACCTCCATGTCTGTGGATGCACAATCTAACGCGATAACAGAACAATAGAGCCAATCCACGGTCTTCTAGATCCTATACTTCCTCTCCCATAAGTGCGCTGTTCGCTGTACAATAACATGGCTTGTGGACTGCCACTTAGCACAGAGGGAGTGTAATTGTCATTAAATCCTTACGTAATGTTATAGGAGTCGTGTCATTATGACAACTGCTATTGGTGCTGCGCAATGCAATCATGGAGTTGGGGTGGAACACAAATGGCGGGTCATGTAAATAAGTACGTCTATTTGCTAATTCTGTGGTTCCATTATGCCGCGTTGAAAGCGTATTATCATTGATTATGTAACACAGTACGTCGATGTATTGGTTTAGTGGCATCATGCATATTGACTTGGGGGAAGTGTGTTTGAATTGGGATACATAACAATACTTTCAGTGGGATTATTGACAGGGCTTCAAACGTATTATCTTTGATTATGTACCAAATCACTGTTAAATGAAAGATGATTGCAGATAATACATTTGTGAATCTAGCCCCGGAGCACACAATTGTTTCGATTTTCGAGTGTGTTAATTCTTTTGTATTCGACTGTACTCTCGTGAAAGCTTGAGTAAATTGTAAACGATCGGTAAATGATGACTTGATGATGTAACTTGATCTGATGGCTGGCGTGTTGTTGTTTGTATCGAGACTATCAGTCATCATCTCATCTGAATATCAAAGACGCCGCTACGTCACAATACAACACAAAACATCATGCTCTGTTGCGCGCTTTCAGAAGAACATCCAGCCAACTTATTAATGCAATCCACAGTCATTTAATCCAATCTCCTTGATTTCTTTTCAAAAATGATGAATGTTTTGTATTTTTAGAATGCAAAGAAATACGGGATGAATGTTTCCTTTAAAAAAGCGGCACATTAATTCTAAGAACCTCTTGAAAATCATAGTTCTATTTTCTCTTAAAAAATTCTCTTCACTCAAAATCTCTTGAGAAAACTTCGAAGACGTCGAAATATGTTATATAAATATCTCATTTTCTTCAAGGTCATTGCTCCATCTTTAACTTTTTTAAATTGTGAAAATAACTTCTTTCTTCGTTATTCTTTTCCTCATCTTTGAGTTTGTCTTGTTCACTTCATCCCTCTCGAATGTATGAGAAGAAGCGAGACAGAGATGTTGCTTCTAATTGATGTAAACGTATTCTAATGAAAACATTGAAGGAGGAATCATTACCTGGGCACTTAATGTAAATTACTACTCTCTTTTACGCGAGTCATTTACATAATATTAAATAAAGTATAGGCGAAGGTGAGCGCGAATTAGTCCCTCGGAAAAGCCACGTTGACTTGAAGAGGGAATGAAAAATACTCTCTCTGAGGTAAGACAAAAGAAACTAAAAGCATCTTTAAAGCTTTTATTCTTCTCAAATCTTCGAAAATAATTGAGTTTATAAAAGAACTTTCGTCATAATATATTCTACGCTTCTGGAGCTTGGGAAAGGGCTGCAAGTTAGTCTGTTGAATTTATCAGAAGTCAGACAGAAAATATGCGAAATATTTTATAATATAAAGCGCGTAAATACATTATGACGTGCAGAAATACATTATGACGTGGCAGAAATACATTATGACGTGCAAAAAAACATTAGGACGTGCAGAAATACATTATGACGTGCAGAAATACATTATGACGTGCAGAAATACATTATGACGTGGCAGAAATACATCATGACGTGGCAGAAATACATTATGACGTGCAGAAATACATTATGACGTGCAGAAATACATTATGACGTGGCAGAAATACATTATGACGTGCACAAATACATTATGACGTGGCAGAAATACATTATGACGTGGCAGAAATACATTATGACGTGCAGAAAAACATTAGGACGTGCAGAAATACATTATGACGTAGCAGAAATATGACAGTTTAAATACATTAACATTTGACGGACAAAATAGGAATCTCATGAAAAATATAATATACGGAACATCGAATAGTGTCTACCTGTACTTTAAAACTGGAGTCAAAACGAAAGTACCAAGAAATAATAGTGCGAATATTTTATACATTAAAAATTCAGAGCATTTATCAATTGCATCATAACCATTGAATATCAAATCCTGATGAGAATAACGGGTTTGACGTCAGAAAACAGCTTTTGATTCGTAATCGTGCGAAGTGAAATATGCACCGAGCTTACCGCAGTCAAGCGACGTCATGGCTCCAGATAATCCTTTAAAACCCGGCTCACTATTGTTTCTATTTTGTAAACAGTTTCAATGATCTGCCCCGCAGTTGGCAGACAATGGCGAAATCATAAACTCATGATTCCAGCAAGATTGTTTGATGAATGAGAACACAATACATTTGACATTCGATCAGAACAAAGTAGTTGTTAAAACAGCATTCATTGTGTTACCGTGCACAATAATAAAGTAATGGTATAACAATTATATACTACTCTGAATTCCCCACTGCGAATTCCGAATTAGAATATTTCAGCTCCCAGGTAGTTGCATTTTCTGGAATGCAATTGTAGCAAATTTGGGAAATAATAAATGGAAAATTAAAACATAATTACAATGTTGGTAATAAAAATAATTGAATTATTAACATAATCATGATCCATGTGATCAGTTCAAAGCAGATTCTACGCTCAAGTGTCAGACATATTTTAATCAATTGTAAAGTAATTGTAATACTAACATAAAGGGAAACAGTATTGGGAGCTGTACTGCATTTGAAAAATGAATGGAATGTTTTGGAAAAGGAAAACCACTGAAAAATACAATTTAACAGAGTCAAGTTAGTCTATAGTTTCACCTGTAAAAGTCTCGCCACACTGAATTTTTCCCTCCTTAACGAGACAGTGTTGCCACATCTTATCTCCGCATCCATTCATCTGCCACATCCATCTTCCTCCACGCCGAATACAACTCGGCAACACCGGAGAGATTCATTGGACAGAACTTTAGCCCGGATAAAAACGACATTCTTAATTAAAATGTTGCCCCCCTCATGTCTAGTCCGCCACTGTTCACATGGTGATTAATGATAAGTTATTCATCGGCTACCAGAGTGCGTCCTCGGCGCACGTGCAGGGAAAATAGCCGTTTAATTCCATGAATGAAATATCTCCTGGATTCCGAAATAAACCCGGTGCGAACTTAGCCGACGCGGTTAGATTTAATTACAGGCAAGATCTCTATTGTTGGAGTTGGAAACTTCATAAGGCACTCAAAACTGTGTCATTGTGACATAAGAAGCGGTTTGTGTGACATTTATGAAGGAATCTAAGGGTAATCTGACATTTGTTTCACAAGTTCACTCTTAGTTTTCTGTAAAAATATTTAAACTTGCAAGAAAAATCTTTTTACCACAGGAAATCGTCTGAAATTATAAGTAGGAAATCACTCATGAAATATGCTGCTTTGAATAAATAGCGAAATGTCGAAATGAATCTAGTGGAGCGGTCGCTCCAAGCCAGCCACGTCGTACGGCGCGCATATTAAATTACATGTAGATCAAACATGGTATTTTCTATCAACATTTCATTAGATTTGGTTGCTATGACAATTATCAAACTTTAAATCAATTTTCAAGTGAAACCAAGAGACCGATATTGCTAGAAATCAGTAAAGAAGCCAACTACATTCGTAACGAATCTTTTGTAAAATAATTGATCTGACATGTTAGTTTGCTTGACGTGAAATGCGAAAAGAACAAATCCAGTGTGTTTATTCACCATGAAACTAGGAGAAAATAAATAAGTGGCACATTGTTTACTCTCTTTTTAATAATCTCTTTCAGTCTCCAAAGAAAATGACAGAACCATAACAATAAGAAGACAACTGATTTTCGATACATTTACTAAAAGATCTCGTGGGCGCTGACTCCAGGTTGAGATGAACTCAGTTCTAATTACATCGAGGATCCTGGAGTGAAGTCAGTGAAGTCACGTCGTAAATATGTAGGAGTCCGAGTAATAAAACCAACAGTAAAGTCGTCGCGAGATGAGAAACTCACAATGTTTTTCACCTAATCTCTAATTCATCCGGGCCGGCTGAAATCCCCTGCCAAAAGCCTGTTCCGATAGCAAAGAGTACCCGTATATTATAGAGTCTCGTCAATAAAAACTCCTGTCCAACACGGATAATCTGAGCCTCGAAAAACACCGCGCAGTTTTTACGCTGAGAAAGCGTGCGAAAAGAATTTCCAAAGTGTTGGCAACTTTTCGTTGCGAGTAGATTTTTTAATGGTGTTAAACTCGTGTTACCGGGAAAACTTGACTGGCGGAAAAATATGCTTTCTACTCAACGAACTGTTTGCCTAACTCTACTTTGACTGAATTACAAACCAGTCGGCAAGCAAACAACACGCAATTTGATATCACTCAACAACTTCCATATTTGTTTACTTTTAGGGTAGTTTTTCATCGGTGTCATGCATATTGAACCACATTGAAGGGTAACGATATACAAACTATGAATGCTGAGTGGAATATTCTGCTGAGCTGTTTTCCTGTTTCAACCGCCTGTCACTTAACATTGTTCTCACTTCATTCAGAGTTTAATATTCACCTGTAGTTCCTGTCTATATAACTAGATGGTACAATAATACTTATATTGTGCTACATTGGTAAGATATTCTTAATTTTTACAGAATTTAAGTTGTCAAAGGTTCACTTTGAGTCAAAAGAGCTCAGCCAATCTCAGCCTGACTTTAAAGTGGACTTTTATAAACTTAAAAGTTGTAAACACGCGAAAGAAATGAAGTTAGGGCGGATTTTGTTTCCCTTCTCTCTTAGAACAGAACTGTTCATGATAGTGAAATCATTCTAGTATCAGCTTTCTTTAAAACCTTTCACTGAAATTGTTAATGACATGTTGAAAACTGAATGATAATCCGTGAGTCTACGTATACGTATGATTTCATTGTCTGGTTATAATACAAAAACATTTTTTAAATGAGGTATATTTAAAAATTACATTTGGTGGCAGAGGGTGGGACGTCAAAGTTTGATATTTTTAAATCAATCTTTTCAAAGATTCATATTTTATATTATTCTTCATCTGTTTGGCTTACTACATGATTGTAATACTGTCTTAGTTTTGACCTTGATTTTCATCTGAGAAACGACACTCTGATGTCTGTAAAGTAAACTCAGTTTCTTCATCCCCTTAGCATTCTCCTGGCAGCACTCTTAGTGGATCCTCTCCGCTAAGCCATGACCGTGTTCTAATATGTAAACAGGCTTGACCCGTGGCGCGCTCTGCATGCGGCAAGTTAATCACTGCTCCTCGGAGCTGACTCGCTCTTATGCATGCAAGCCACGGGCGTGGACAGCAATCATCCTGTGTCCAGGACCTCAGGCTGACCTGTTGCGGGCAAAGCATTCACAATCAGGATGTCGCACATAACAGAGAGAAATATGACCTTGCTCAGTTTATCAACACATTGAGATCAGGGAGCAGTTTGTGAAAAATGAGATTTGCGTTTGATGAGTTCATTTTATTGAGAATATTCACAAAAAATAAGCTATTCTCGCCAAAATTGCTATTGCAAAATTGCAGCTTTTATACCTACACGTTTACTTGATAATTTTGTTTTTCCTGATTTATACTGCTGATGTTTTTTTTCACAAAATCAATCAAACAAAGTTTAAAGCAATTAAAAGAAAAACGAATTGTGTGATGAATCGAGATTAGCGGGAGCTCCTGATTTCACCATAAGGTCCCTTCTTTCAGTCCGCATTACATAGTCTTTGAAAAGTTACTGAAGTGGCAAAAGAACTCGAGTCTTACAATTTAAGTCTGTTTTATCCGTCTATAAAAACTCACTGGAAGAATTGCTCCCTGAACTCACTTAACTGCACTGTTAGTTAATTGCATGGTGCAGTTTCTATGGAGTTTAACAACATTTACCATAGCAACCAGGTGTGTGAACTATTATCATTTGAAACTTCGAGCATGATGTAGTTTCAACTACTGAATCATCGTCTGAGGAATTTCCGAGACTTCTTGCACGTATTGGCAGAGTTCTCTTCGGAACAACTGTTTTGCACAATCGAGTTTGCATTCGCGATATGTATTGCCAAGTTGTGTTGCGAGCAAAACTACGAGATCTTATCCACTGTATTGTTTCCACCACCTTCTTCATGCACTCCTCTCCCCCTTCTAGAGGAGTGCATGAAGAAGGTGGTGATTGTTTCCTTCATCAGTGCATTTCAAATCGCAGTGAAACTTGAAGAATTCTGCGTTGACTTGATGTCTGTGTTGCTTGATAGTGTCTTGTTGGAAAGAAGTCATTCTCTCTCTACACTTTCTTTATAATGCGTTTTGCCATCTTATCCAATATTAATACGTACCAATAATATGTGAACCCGTATTTCCGATCCGGTTGAAATTTGTCACTCATATCACCATATCGTTTTCAACGAATGTCTATGTTTTTGTTAACATTTCTTTAATTAGTTGCATCGTGCTAATGAGGGTAATCGAGACCAACATATCGTATTCTTCAAAAACTTACGAGTTTCTTTCATTTCCCATAGATATTTGTGAAACATAAAAACAAGTTTACATATTTTGGAAACAGTTTTAACTTTGGATATTAAATGTTACTATTGTTTATGTAGTCTGATGAAGATATCGGCCTATGGCTATGGTAAATCCATATCAACAATTTGAAATGATGGATTCACTGTACAAATCTATAGATTTGAGTGATTAAAATGATTAGTTGGGAAAGATACAAGACGATGAAGATATAAGCAATATTGATCAATTTTTCCTTTAAATCATCAGAGGAGAATGATTCCATTCATTGGCGTCCGCAGGATTTCTGCAAGTCAAGGAAACAACTTTTTTCGGATTACGGGTGGTGGGCGCTTTTTGGTTTTTGGACCTTTTGAAATCAATTATGAGACGTAATGAGATGTATTTTGTTGAAATATATAATTTTTCTTAATTTTGCATTTTAAGGTGGTGGGAGACATGCTCAAACCTGCCCCGCAGGGCATTTTTTGGTTTTTTGACACTTGGAATCAATTTTCTTTAGTTTTTTTGGCTACCAAATGAAACTCTACGTAAAACACCAGAACTATTTTATGTTTTTCTGATATCAAGGGAGGGGGGGGGGGGCATGATTCTACGCCTGAACATGTCCTTCAGTTCGGATTGTGACGTCATATACACCTCATGCTGCCTGCAGGCTGTGTTATTGCCATGTGTGTTCTAATGTGAAAGATCAACTCTTCTCGCCCAGCAAGTTGTGTGTGTTTGTGAACCCCCATTGTTGTCGGAACCAATCGGATTACACGCCGACAAAGAACTCCGAGGAGGAGAATAATCCTGATGGAGGGGAAAGATGAGATCTCATCTGAGTGAAAGAATTTAATGAAATCAATAATCTGCCGGCGATCTTTTATCTCTACTTATCTGAGATTCCATTAGCAAGCAATAAGCAGAGCGAGTTGTTGATGCCTGAAAGCTTATGATTTGTTAGCGGAGTCTCCTGATAAATGAGTTTAGGTCCGGTTACCAACAAAAAGTTGATTCAGATTACATAACTTTTGTAGTACATTTATCTATATGTGATTGAAATAGATTTCAATCAAATTGAATTATCTGATTGGCTGTGCCTCTAATTTAGTCACAGCAAAAAAAACTATTTACCAGGAAAACGCCGAGTTCTTTCAGATAATCAATCAGTAAAGTGGAGTGTCAACTATAAATCATTTCCGGTGAAACCAAGAGAACGATCTTGCTACAAATCATTAGGTAAACTAACAGAATAGTAACTAATATTTTGTTCTGGTCCTTCACATCGGTTGACATGTTATATGAAAATGAAACAAACAGTCAAAAAGATAGTATTTCGGGCCTTGGCTCACCTAGCTGGTTTTTTACGAGATACATTGTATACTCTGTACAGAGTTTCCGAACACAGCCCCTGATATCTACTTATGAAGCACACCCCCGTCATTTGAGTTCATGTTACCTAGGCAGCAAACACAGCCACTGCCCTGCGGATATTGTGCATAGCCTTCACTTGTTTACTCGGCTCAAAGAGCGCTTGTGTCGGGGCAATCAATTAAAACATTCAATTAGTCCTGGCGCCGAAGCGAAAGAACGCGGCAATGAATGTGAAATTACGCGAAGCACGTTCAAGTATATCTACGAGCATGAAGACAATTGCAAAGCGTCGCGTCGCTACTAAATAGTTTTACGAGAACTTGTGCTTTTAATCACTTTAATGACGTTGCTTGAGCGCTAATTAGATGCTAATAAAACGAGATTGAAGCATTGTGTGCTAACTCAGATATATACAATACAGAAATTAAATCCAAGAGTGAAATTAAAATTCCCGGAAATTATTACTCAAGAGCTATTTGTAGTTAATTAGGTTGATTGTCTTAGTAAAATACATATTTTTACCTTTCACAGACAAATTGAAACAAAAAGTACAGAAAATATTCTCTGCGCCAATTATTATTTACATCATATTTATATCAAAGGAAAGGTCTTCCTTTGAATGTTATTTATAATTGACTCAGTATTATTATTATCTGTGTAAGCTTAACTATTGAGATACTTTCACTCAAGTTGAAAACGACCTCTGAGCAAAGCAATTAACTTCAAAACATATCTGGCGACTAAGAAGAAGAAGATCCTCCATTATCCCCCTTATGGATAGTACCAAAGAATCCACCAGAGGTCAGTCGTGTTCCTTATTTTCTCGAATAATCATTCATAACCTCAAATCCACTGAGAACGATGCGTGGAGAGTAACCTCTTCCACTCGCCAATCACCGCCTATTCTACTTTTAACAACACAACTTTCTACTCATTCTGTGCTCCTGATATCTTCTTTTCAAAACCCGTTGTACCTGTAACAAGTTTTCCAGGCAAAAGGAATCTGGTGTCTGCAAAGAACCCGAAAATAAAAAGCTTCCACTTATCTCGACTTGACAATGCATCAAATCTCGTAAGAATATCTCTGGATGTAATGCAATACCGCTGTACTGAAAGCTCTTCCCGTATGCACAGTAACGCGCCCCATCGCCATTTCCCGTCGGGGGAAAACCCCGCTCCGTGTTGGTGTGTTCGTTTTCTCGTGGCCGTGCATGCGAAGACGCCGAGACATCAAGGAGGCGCATTGTTCTGTGGCGTGTCGCTGGCAGAGGCATCTGGCGGTGCTCGTTAGAACTCGCCGACGAAGCAGAACCGAGCCGGGTTTACTTTTCCACTGTCTCGTGCTTGGAGATATACACGGGTTTCGATGTGCACTGTTCCCGAAGAACACATAGCATGACCCAATGCACACCGCTATACATAGGTTGCACGAACTTCATTTGTTTTATATCAGCAATGCTAAAAATGTTATGTTTTCTCCTAAGGACGGACATATGTTGGCATGTTTACGGGTCTTATTTAACTTAAAATTGAGGTAAATCGATGTATTTATGTAATGTGAGTGATTCCTTTTCGTATTAACGATTTCACTGGAGTCTACAACTGCCCAGGTAACTATTAAATAAAAGTATCAAATATTGCCAAAAAGCACAGAATCCCAGCTATTCTGAATCGTGCCATCAAGATGGTTTACAATGCCAACAATGAGATGATGTCACGTGCAAACTATGAATACGTAAATAGGAAACGAAGGATACTCGACCCTAAAAACATAAAATATGATGAATGGCGAGTGAAGTAAACAACAGTTTTCTTGATGCCTATTCCAAGACTGTGATCAAAATGAAGTCAACTGCCAATGTTGCTCTTGGTGAATACCTAAAGTTCTAGTTACACAAGAAAATTAGTGTAGGTGTGGTTAAGTGGGTTTTTCAAAGTGAGTTTTGACTAGTTTTGTTATAGATCGGATGTATTAGTTGGGTTCATTCTTTTTAATCAAAAAATTATATATTTTAACTCCGTTTGCGCCAGTATACTTTTGAAAGTATGACCCGTGAATGTCTGGAGGTATTTTTTTTTAACTTGGTTTCATAATGCTTATCCCTAAACACCCAAACAACCCTTAAATTAAATAAATTATATATAAAACGGCATGCTTTAGTCATTTATTGTGGCTTTCACATAGTGAATATTAGTAATTGATCTTCAAAGGTGCCTACGTACATATTTTGGGAAACTAAATTTAAAAAATCAACTAATTTGGGGTAAATACACTATCAAAACCCTGCACCTACAAATTCGATTATTTGTGCATCTGAAATCTTTTTTCTGAGTTACAATTTCTTGTGAGTGGAAAGGGGAGTCGTAAACAAAGTCGTATACCAGCAGCGGCCATAATTAAAGTTCTGCCGAGAGTGACATGTTATGATTCGTTCGGTTTTATGGTCTGACCCTTTTTTTGCTCTCTACAAAAGTTTCTGACATGAAGTCATCAAATACTTCAATGACTATTATACGGAAATAATGTATAATAATGATCAATCGTCCATGATTGGATGATATTCATACCTATCAACAATTTATTACCGACAAATCCACCTTATTAATGAAATAAGGTGGTTTTTGAGAAACCTATTTTAAAACGTATTATCAAAGAGTATTATTGTCATGAAAAACATTACAATGTCATTGTCATGAAAATTATACGGTTTTATATATATATCGCACAAAAAATCTTCTTATTAATGAAGCGATAAATTGCACGAGGATAGATAGGAAGCCTGAAAACATACCTATCCCAATTTTGTTTGCAAATATGTTTCAGGTAATAATGATGCATATTGCATAATATATTTATTATGTGTGTATAGTTTGTTGCCAATTTTTATTTTGATATGGGAGAATGCTAGTCGAGTCCTTTTTTCATTCACCTTGAGTTATGCCAATAAATAAGTACCTATAGGTACTATATTATATATAATAAATATGTACCTAGGTACTATATTTATTTACTTGTAAATAAGTAGTTTTCAAATAAAATTATTTACAAAACTTGATATAATCCTGATCAATTTTAATCCGTAAAATCGACATTGGCGTCAAAATGTAAATGTCATCACATGTAATGATGAAATGTCACACATCGCTCTTTCCGCCAAAACGTCCCATGAAATTTTGTATACCTATTATTATTATTGAAAAAAGTACATTTTCCCAGTTTTATTTTTATTATAATTTGTTGATGGATATTTCCAACGATCTACCAAAGAGCACATTTATGTGTTCTTTGGTACATCGTTGGAAAATCGTTGAAAATCTGTTCGAGAAAACAAGGAACACGACTGCACTAGATATTGTGACTAGATTATAAAGGGCATACTTTTATAAAATAAAAATATCTGCTCAAGATGTAATTCTGTTACATCTTGCCAGAATCGCTTATTTGCGCTAATTATGAAAACCCTGGTAGCAATTAAACATTGCAAGCGTTGTACTGTGGTACTCTCACTGTACTTTCGATGTTTGTGATTTTAGTTTCTTCTTTTTTATTTTTGTTCGTTTGTTTCTGTTTTTCCTGGTCAGCAAAGGTCTCAATGATCAATTAATCGACTTGAAATTTTGCACACACACTATACGGCCATACCTGTGGTTACGTGTAGGTACTTATATATTTTTTGAATTAAACCTTTGGTTGAAAGGAATAGTTGAGTTACCGTTTGTCCGATCAAGTTCAAATATTGCAGGACTAACATTTAATCAGATTTTACTAATTTTCATCCAAATCGGGCAAGAACTTGAGCACATTTTGATACATTGTTAAATTTGAGCTTTTTTCTTTAGTATAACGTTATGTGCGGCAGTGAAATAAATATAGGGCTTATCCTCATTTATCCAAATTAAATGGCTTTAGTTTTTGTTTCACATAATTTACACATAAAACGTCCATGGTGTTATGTTGAGAAGCTCTTGAATTGAGGACGAATAACAATTACTTAAATTTTGATTTCCACTAATTCAAATTTTCACCACATTTTTAAATTTGAATATCTACAACTTTGCCATGGAAAGTTTTGCCCTCTTCTCTCATCTTCTTCAAATCACAAACTTGTCATATTTCTCCGATAAAAAAGGGGTTGAATACCTCGTATATAATGACTCTTTAGTGTAGGTAATTCCACATAATTTTAACACGGTCTTGTGGCATAATAAAAAGCTCCGATTTTCTTAAAATTTGGCATGCTGATGGGGCATATTGATATGAGTTAGAAAATCTTTTTTTCCCGTTTTTGTCCACCGGATGTATTAAGTTACAAGGTCACGAACTTGGGGTGAATAATCACAATTCAAAATATTGTAGTACGAAGAACATAGAATATCTTGGCTTGCGTTGGAGCTACAACAACCCTAAAAAAATGAATTTGAAAGACAATTAAACGTCCTTTCGTGATATCGTGAACTTTAAAAAAAAAAAAAAAATGAAAGTGTGTTTTGCTTTAGAAAAAAAATTATACTTTTTAATACATTTTAAAATTTCAGGATAGTTCAAATGCTTAGAAAAGACCAACTTTGGTATTGCATAACTTTTCAAGAAAATCATATATTTTTGTTAGGTACACCATAGTGGACGTTGCTGCATACCAATCATTCGATTACACTATATCATTTTCTTAAAATAATCACATCAGATCATCGTCGATATTTGGGATTTTGTGTTCATTGATGCATATGTATATTAAAAATTTCAAGTTTGGCATTTCATAACTTCTAAGAAAAATAAATGCTCTTTCTATACCCGGCGCTGCACTATACTTGCACATAGAAATAGGACGTTCAAAAACGTTCTTTATCAATTGGCTTACAAGTAAGTACCTTTATCAACTCGGATCTTCTTCAAATTGTGTGGATCATAGGTAAGAAAACCCTCCTTACCTCTATGTGTGGATATTATCTCAATGGTGTATAAAAGTAGGTACATTGTAGATATCAGGTTTGGTAATTCACAACAATGTATAGACAAAATGTATATGGGTGGCATCGTTATGCTTTTTCTTTAGCCATCAGGTAATATAGATTGTATATTATTTAGGCTTTGTATTCTTTTGGTGATAATAAATCAAATCTAAATGAAAAATACGAGTATCTTGAAACTCCTATTTTTTGTATTTTGATGTCTTCCATATTTCTTAAATTATATCGGATCGTTGGTCGGATTACGTCAAATTTTAATGATTGTCATTCCGTTACATTTCGGGGAACAACATATTTTGTCTACACGCTACTTTGCACCTTTACTGCCATAAAAGCTGGCATTCGATGAAGCTGTTTCAATTCGCATATCACCCCAGACAAATATGATGAACATACTATAAGTAAAAATGGTTCATATCGTTTCATTGTCATTTTGAATAGGTAGTAATGTATGCTAAAAACATATCTTCTAAAAACAAGTAGGTAACATTTTTTAAAGTACTTGAATACCCTTGAAAACCAAACATTAAAAAAAAACAGTTTCAAATTTGGTACCATCCTTGAGTATGGACCCAAGGGTACCATAGTGTATGGAGGCCCCAGTGTAAGAAGCCACTAAGTCCCTTTAAAGTCTAATAAAGTCCAATAAATACACATGAGTGTGTGTCTGTTATTAACTTGCAATGAGAAGCAAATTCAGTTATTTTTTCTATAATTTAGTGGTTCGTGCTTCTAGATTTCAGTTGTTTTAGATATATTATTGCCGGGTTTTAAGGAATAGGGTTCGAGGTGTTGCACGTATCCGTGCTCGCTTATCAACGCGTTACACAGAGCGTTTTCCTAGTATAATGTGATTAACACTTTATCGGTTAGTCTCTGATCAGAAAAGTGAAAAGTCTGGTTATGTTATGTCATGCATAGTATTTAATCATATTATTGAGCGAGCGTAGCGAGCGTCACCACGGTACTCTTATGGCACTTTCTCTGTGTGTTTGTTTTTTTGTTTGTTTGTTAATATGTTTTTTTTGTGGTCACTGCCCAGGTCAAACCGCTTTACCAATCGATCTGAAAATTTGCACACATACTAACGTAATCTATGCGGTCCCTGGGATCGTTTTTGAAAGGGAGCCTGTGATTGGTTCAAATTTAAAAAAAATTATCTTTCGAGACCAAAACAGAAATTCCTGCGCATGCGTGAAGTTGACAATTTTACACCTTGACCCGTGTGACATCTCTGAATCACTGCCTTCTGCATACGAAAATTATAATGCAATAAGAAGGCTGCTTTTTAATTTTTCATTGTTGCTTTTTTGTTTTTTTAAATTTGTCTTTGGCTGTTATAAAATTATTTCAACAAAGAATATTTTATATAATGTATTGATATCAAGAATACTCCTTTTTAATTATAGATAGGTGAACTTTGAATTCCATTTATTTAAAAGTGTGAATTGAAACTAAATTGATATTTTTTGTTATCACCGGAACACACGGAATGGTAAGTAGTTCCAAACCGGATATAGATGGCATTAGTCATTTCTGTTTTGGTCTACGACCACCATTGTCCCCAATCTTACAAAGTTTCAGATAAATCCTCCCATTGGTTAAAATTTAAAAAAAATATTTCATGTGATTATTGAAATTTAAACAAGAACCTTTTGACCGATCAACTTAAAACTTTGCATGGTAATTGGGACCGACATTATCTATATTTATGACAATTTTCATACTAATCTGTGTTTAAATCCAAAAGTTATTGACAGTTTACGGACATTTTGCGTGTTGGCTGTAAAATTTCTCGAATTTCATATTTCACGGCAAGTTCGAATCTTCAGTTCCAAGGTAGTTAGAGCATAGATATGACCGTTCAACAGAAAGATTTAATATTGTGTACACATAACATTTATATCATGAGTGATCCCCCAGGTATATTTTTTGAACGAGATCCTGTGATTTTTTTAAAATCAACAAGGAACCGTTTGATCGATCAACTTAAAACTTTGCATGATTATTGGGAAATATTTTAGGAATTTTGTGAGATTTTCATACAAGTCTGTGAAGAAATTCAAGAATTATTGGCTTTTAAGTTTTAATGCATTTTCGATAGACAGAATTTCGGTTCGAAGTGTTGCGCGTATCCGTGCTCGCTCGTCAACGCGTTACACAGAGCGTTTTCCTAGTTGCGTACAATTTGGTTGGTGTATGAATGAAACTATAGAAATCATGTAAATATGTAACAATAACGTAAAATAATACTCTGTTGGTCTAACTTACCTCTAAATATTGTTACAGCCATTATTTTTACGGACTTAAGGACTTTTTATACACTGGAAGTGTGAAGGACCACACTACAAATGACGAATGTTTTAAATTTTCAAAATGAGTCGCATAAAATAGAGCGTATTTGAATTAAATTAGTGAGAAATAGATCAACTTAAAACGGCCAAAATGTGACTTTCCAAAAAATCAATCGAAATTTCCATAATTTGAAGAAGATCCGAGGTGATTTATTAGAAAATAAAATTAATTTATAATTCCTGATAATTAAAATGTAATTTTAGACAATTTCCAACCATATTTCGCCGGTAAGCACAGTTGATGAATACGTGATGATGAAGGAAAATAAAACAATTAGATCTGGCCCGGGCTCGACCTGTATGGCTTTGGCTGCTTGGCAATGGCATTTGTTTTGGTTAGTCACATTACTCATTTTTGGTAATAATAATACATTTATTAATTTCGTGTTTATTTAATCGAATCCTGTTTACAATTATAAATCATGTCAGGAGAAGTTCCACATCATAATAATCTAAGGCCTTCTAATTCGCAACCGACTGGCCAAGTCGGTATTAATTTCATGTAATAAATCTTATTGCATTAATAATTTATAGTACTAATAATATTATCTATAAAAATTTATTTTATGAAATTTATAAAAAAAAGTGTTGTACAACATACAATGAGTATTGAAAATGAAAGGTTGATCGAAATGTCTCGGTTGCTGTGCTCTCGCTGTTTAAAAGGAAATGGTGACAGTTTGTTTATGTTATTTTGCACTCGTGATATTTTACGACCCATTTTACGAGCTCTTGAGATCCAGAGCCGAAAACAATTAACGATTCGTTTCAAATTACATTTTTTATGACGGATGTTATTTCCCCTCATTTGGAGACCCGATTTAGTTGCCCAAAGCTTAGTGAGCACTCTTAAGAGGCAAACGGAAGCGAGCGGGAATCGCACTGTTCGTCAGAGCGTTTTTTTTGAAATTTTGTCTTCCCACTAAATAATTTTAAAAAATCAGATAGTAACGACCCATTACAGCCTAATAGACTAAATAATGCCGCACACTGGAGTTCATTATGACCTCTGGTACGACCTCAAAGTGTTAAATACGATATTTTTAGTAAAATAATCGTATTTAACACTTTGAGGTCGCACCAGAGGTCATAAAGTACTGCAGTTTGCGGCATTATTTAGTATATTATGTTGTAATGGGTCGTTACTATCTGATTTTTTTAAATTATTTAGTGGGAAGACAAAATTTCAAAAAAACGCTCTGACGAACAGTGCGATTCCCGCTCGCTTCCGTTTGCCTCTTAAGGAATCTTCCAATTAAATTCGATTGTTGACACTGAGGTACGCAGCAATTTCTGTTATTTCGAGATGTAGTAATAATTTGAACTGAACTCAATAGCATTTTCATTTGAGCGACTTTGCCATATCTTTAAATGTGAAATTGAAAGTTTGTATTTTGATTGCGTTCAATCGATTTCAATGAGATAGGCTATTTTCCCGTCTTACAGTAGCTTGGTTTCTGACACGAAAATATGCGCTTTGGGTGAGTTTCGGTAATTTTATTTTATTATGAAAGCACAAGACATTAATTTAGACTTGATTGTCAATGACAAGTCGTCCATCTAAAAATGGAGTGCGCGCGCAGGCGTTCCGGACAGATGAACTGGCAAATAACTGCGAGAAGAACTATAATAGAAGCGCGAAAGCTTGGAGCCGGAGCTTAAGGAGGGATGCCCAAGTAGATTTTCCGAAAATATTTTTTGTTGAAATCTACAATTTTTATTAATTTTTTCAACATTTCAACTATATTTTTAAGTAAAAGTTCCATCAAATGTCTTGTAACTTGCAACTCTCGACTCATATTGAGTTTTCAAAATGATGTTTTCAGAATCTGAGAAAATTTTAACACAGGAGGTATAGGAAAATTATTTGGAATTTGGCGTCTAACTTTTAAAAACGTACGGCTAGGTGTATATTTAAAAATCTTAATAAATACCTTTATGTCCAATACACATAATATTAGTTTTTTGAAAAAATCTATCGGCGGAAAATAGTTTGAATCAAATATTTTCTAGGAAAATTACTCTGTTTTTTCGACTTGCCATGTTTAAGATAGGGCTAACTCAAATTTATAAAGTGATATATCTTGGAAATTAGTTCGGCTAACCCACTTTTTCTGGTTTTTATATGGTGCACAAGGACATTATCTATTAAATAGCATATTAATTCAGATATCTATCGGAGACCTCTACTTGGGCATCGCCCCTTATAGAAGCTTGGAGAAACACAGAATGTTCCATGTTCTCGAAAACGTGTCAGCTGATATCATTCTTAAGCGGGTAGACTCGGTAAAACATTTAATTTCTCGTGTGTATAAACTGAACTTTCTGCATGTCTGTAACCAGGGAAAAGTAACAAGTGCGAAAGTAGCTTTACCTATAAAGTACCACCGGTGCTGTGATCACTTTGATCTTTTCATGTTAAATGGGATTATCATTAATACAGTTCGTTTCTCCTATGTTTGAACTCTCTATAGAGACCGAGACACCGTCAGTTGTTCTGCTAGGCCGAGAAAGACAACATTGCAAGGTGAGCGCGCAATGAAGTCTTTCTCGGCCTAGCAGAACAACTGACTGTGGCTCCATCTGGTGAGAGTTCATACAGTAAAAAAACAGACTGTACTGTTAAGATACTCTAAGCTTTTACTTCACATTGTGTGAGTTCATTGTGGATTGCTCGACCTCTATTGTAAACTCGTTGTATTTATAACAGCTTTGTTTGGTTGTTTCTTCGCGCATAGATGGTCAAGATGAAATTTAGTATATTATCGATACCAGAATCTCCCGAACGACTTTATTTTATCAATAATTCTGAAATTAGTTGAAAATATAAATCACCTTCAATAGGTTGCGGTCTCGTCCAAATGTTCAAACAATTGTTCACACTTATTGAGACCGACTTCTTATCTTTAAAATATTCAATCTTCCAAATAAAAATAATCACTTAAAATATAACCATAATATAATATAAGGCATACCTCGAATTCGATCGTTATTGGCTTATTGCATGAAGATAAAAAATGTATAAAGGAGTTATTACAAAAGTTTTCTGTTAGATTGAAATGTGTATATTTACCCCAACTTTGTCTTTATTCGCCCAACTGTTGTCAAGGGAACGTAGTGTGTCTTGGTAATGAAGTCTAGTTTGCATTCAGACCTCGCACGCATTGGGAAGGGGAGGATGATACAAACAGCGAGTATAAACATTTGTTCCATTACTCACGCGCGTGACGTCACAACATGGGATCAGTGGCGCTTACCTGGAACAGAGGAACAAGACAATTAATTATCACATCGGAAAATCAACTCGCGGTTTCAATCTACGCGGAACAGGAGGGAATTATTTGTCTTGGAACTTTAGGGTTCCTCCGTCACTCGAGACATCGTCTCAAATCTTTACACAATCCTTAGAAAAATTAAACACTCTTTCGTCTAGTTTCTGAGATAGTTCGAGTTACCTTCCACGTTTTATCTAATGGCAGCCAAGTAATATCGTATCACTTATTGAGCGTAAATGAAGATCTCATATTTTTGTACGGTTAGGTATATTTTTTTCTGGTAGACATTTGGACATACTATCAGAGAAGAAAACAATACCAAAGTGTGCTATTTTAAAAGTTAGAAACCATTCGAAAAGTTGTTATTATATTTTGCACGAAATTGAATATTCATTATTGGACGGGATTTACCAAATACATGATATTCTATTTGACGTTTATACCTAAATATACTTAGTTGAAATGTTGAAAAATGTTTGTAAAAAGGTTATTTCTAAAAAAATATATATTATTGGCTATCTTAGTGATGGTTCCACATTTAAACAATTAGAAGCGAAATCTAAATTGATCTCAGTTGAAAGAGGTTACAATAGGAAAGCACTGTGTTAGTTACAAGTTGACAAGCGAGCACCGGTATGTGCAACACCTCGAACCGTAATTCCGTAGCACATCAGTAACCTGAGAACAAAACACGATCCATTCAAAAACCATATTCAAACCATACAAGTAGTCTAAAGTTTGTAAAATTTCATCTCGGTCATAAAAACGGCGAGGCATCAACATCCGGAAAAAACATACAAAAAAGAGCCTAGCGGAGAAAACGCTCACTTTCCTAGCTTAACTTGATTATTTCTCAAATTCTATGACTCAGCTACTTCTTTCCTCGTTTGTAGATGATTATGGGGACGATTGCGAGATTAAGATGAAGGAAATGAAATGATTGAAAGTCGGAAGGAGGCTGGAAGAAAGTTAAAGTTTTATTGTAGATGTAACATTTTATACTCTTAATTTCAAGATAATCTGAGATTGTGAGTGGCTATTTTAATTGAAGCAACTACGTATTTTGTGTAAACAAACTGGTTTATGTAATACGAATCCAACCCAGCATTTACTGTGGACCGAGGAAAACCACCTCATCTCAGTCATGAAGGTCATCGGTAAACGAACTCAGGACTTCCGTATCAACAACGTCACAGCCTGAGCCAACTTGTCCGTTGCGAAACGTGGGAACAAGGTTTTTATTTTACAATATTCTTTTGGCTCTGGCTTGAAATGATTACAAAATTCCGTTTCTCTTACTTGAACGCGTTCACAAACTGAACATTTTGCTGATATTTTCTTAAAAATTAAAAACAAACGGAGATTGAAAGAATGTAAAATAATACAAGCAATTCCATTCGAAACATTTTTAATTAACGTTTCGGATCGTTATGCTTGAATACTCTTCTCTTTCTCTCTCTCTCCTCACTCTCTCTCTGATGGAAGTTTTTCAAGCTGTTTTATTGATTCGTCCTCCTGTTGTTTTCCTGCTTTCCCTCTTCATCCATTCCACTGTTATCTCATCCGTGATAAATGTGCGCACACGTACACATGTCGGCATCATTTACCAGCCTTTACCTCCCATGCGTGATAGAGCATGTAACACCAGTTTAGTTTACACTTTTCCTTGGAAACAGTTTTACGTTATCACGATGTATTATTGTATCTACGGAATTTATACCTCTAATATCAAGGAAAACTAAGTGTATCAGTCAGTCGCAAACAACCGATGAACTATAAAAGCTCTGTGGAACAAGTCGATAAGGGAGCTTTTGTATTGAATGCGAATTAGATGCTGTGTGAGAGTAGCTTCTCTACAGACCTTAAAGAGAGGAACATTCTTTATCAAACACATTTTAAAATATCCTAACAAAAGTCAATTGTCTCTTGTAATTCTTGATTTGGAGGACATTTGTTAATACAATTATAAAACGATGATTCCAATTGACCAATGTAGATTCCTCCCCCTATGACGTCATCAACAGACCATACATGTCTCATAATCAAAAATGGCAGACAAAATGTACACACGACATTATTAGAATAATATTGAATTCTTAAAGAATTTAACAGTTTTACAATCTACAAGTTGCCATTAATAATCGTACTGCAATAAACTATCTAATGAAATATTGTTCAGTCTTAATTAACTTCTTATACATCCACTGACAATCCAACAATCCACTGAAAGGAGATATTAGAAAGTAAAACGCTTTGGAAACATATCGGTCAAAATATAATTTGTTTCGTTGTACCACTGTATGTCCTGCATTTCATCAAACACGATGTATGTGAGTTTATAATTAAAAATAGATTGGTTGTTCTATTTCAAGTGACACGAGTGAGTTATTTCTTTGATCTTTCGGAATTTCATTTGTTTGAACGAAAAAATATATTTTCCAAGAACCGTGGTAAACCTTTTTTTCATTTGGGCAACCCCCATGCACAATTTGCAATTGATTTGACAAACTTTCATTTTCTCTTTTCTCAAAACCTATGCAAGTGTAACCCCTGGTATTGCGCGATAATATGCACTTTGATGAATGTGTGACGTCAGTAAATAAACAATCGATTCTGTTACAATTTCTATTCAGGGTACAAATTCAAATGCTGCAACTTTACTTTCTTGCGTTTACTTCCATCGTGTAGGTAAAATAAATTGCAAAAATATCTGTCATTGTGAGGAAGAGAAAACAAATATAAAATTCACAGTAGAATTAACTAATAATTTTTTAAAAGAACATACCTACAAGGATTAAACGTAATTAACTCTTGCTATTATTTGGTTAGGGAAGTTCAAAGTTTCCCTCAAACAATACAAAAAAGTAATCGGAAGATAAAAAGTACCTGCTGTTTTTACTCCATCCTTTGAAAGCTGCACAAAGTATTTGCGCAATGTTTACTTGCCGATATCACAGGGCAAATGCGTCCAGGGTTGTTGTTGGGGGTTGTTAGCATCAGTTTAATTTCCAGTGAACTTTCCCTCCAACATCATTATGTCCTATGTGTATTAAATATTAATAATATTTCATGTCACAGTGAATTTATTCTAAAACTTGCTCTAACATAAATCTTTTAAAGTATCTTCGTTTTTTTTCAAAGGTTGGCGAACTTGAAAACTTGTTTTAAAAAAGATTTTACTCTTTGATAGCCGAGATCTTGTATAAATTCATGTGATTCATTTAACGATGTCTTTGAATCTGCTTGAGCAAGATGATTAATAATGCATCAAACTCAATTCAATTGACCATCCATTACTTTCGCAATTAAATATTTAAGTGACTGTGCACATGGTGATGACTGAACGTACACCCACCTCCAAGTGTTCGTACTGTGTTTCTCATAAGAGCACAATGTATAAAACGGTAGGAACACTTGGAGGTGGGTGTATACCCAACGCATTAAGTTGTGATAAAACTTACCCCTTATCGCGACTACAAGTCGTACACAGAAGTAGTATAAATTGCCTAAAATGCAGATATTTGTATACAGAGGGGTGATGTGATTTGCAAGACTGGTTTTATCATTGGCTTTTATCACAACAATTCATAAAACGGTATTTGAACGAAACAGATTGGCTGCTGGTCAGGTTCCTTGACAATCAATCCTTGTTATTATCAATGAAATCAGAGCTCACCTACTAGAGGTACATCATCGGATGATGCCATCACATTTTTTTCATACAATCCATTTCTTTCAAATACCGTTTTATGATTTGTCGAGTGTACGTAAGAGTTCTGATTGGTTGCAAAGTGAAAACGGGCCTTATGTTCCATGAAATTGAAGCTTTGATGGTCCAAGACAAAATCTTCAAATTTCCAACAAAATAGGTAAAGAATATAGAGACTACTGATTACAAATAGCTATACACATATATCGACAGAGCAAATGAACCTTGAACACTTTCGAATGTTATATGACTGTTAGATATTAGCAACGTTATTGCAGTGAAAAGCAGAACGCGATATACCTACAGTTCAGTTTCATACCGTTCAATCATGGACTCAAGCTTCAATCACTTCGGTTCAATCTCTCTCCATCTACAAGATCGTTTAAAACTGCTTGAGATGTTACATGCAGAATAATGTCAACTAAGTGACATCTGTCCAACCGGACATTTCTAGTTGCTGACTAAAGTTGACTAAACTCGTGCTTTAAACTTGTTTCTTTTAGAAAATGTCATTCGAACGTATTGGTGACACTTACTGACATTTAGAGTCAGTTTTTCAACACTCTACTAACTTTTAAACGGTTGATAAGGGCTGTATTGTCATGGCAACAACCATGACCTTCCTAGAATGACTGTTAACTTAATTACTGGTTTTAGCAGAGTATTGAAAAACTGGACCTTTGGGTAAATTTTTCAATACATACTTTGTAAATGTTAAACAAGTGATTAGTACTATATTGCCATGGCAACGACCAATGACATTCTTTGAATGACCGTTTTCACTTTACTACTGGATTTAGCCGAGTATTGAAAAACTGTTTATTAGTTTTATAATAAAACTTAAACTTAACTTATAACACGAGAATTTAGTGTGAAAGTAACAATCTCAGGGCCGATGAGATAAGGAAGCGCCATCAACATTTTTATCACTGCTTCCCGAAGCCTGGATCAAGTTTATAGCTGCGTTGTTATCACAGAGCCGACAGGAAATCACCTTCTGACGTGATTCATGGAGACCCAGGATGATTGGAACAACACAGATAAAAGTCGCAAGAGCTAATTTAAGTTACTTAATGTCCCTAACGTGTTAAGGGGATTCCAGGGGGTATGCATTTTTATTTCAGGGCAAATATTGTTAGAAGATGTCAGCTGAGACCAATATTTAGCGAAATCAACCCATTTTGGAAAGTCAAAAAAATATCCGGGACGATCCAAACTGGTTCAAGACGGTTCACAGAAAAGATCGAAACTGAATAACCGTTCAAAATAGCGAGCTGAAACTTGGCATGAATAATCATAAACCTAAGGAGTTCTGAAGTCATTTTTGGGTATTTTTTATTGCAATTTTTCTAAAATAAAGTCGGTAGGTACCGGATTTTTTTTGTAGACAAAACCCACATTTATTGGTGTCTGTGGCCAGGCCTATTAAGTTATGGACAAAAATAAACTTAGTGCCCTCTTTGCCTATTCATAACGAAGACAACGAGCCTACTAGCAAGTCTGTAGAGTGAAAATTGCGGTCTCTACAAATTTTTTATGCAACAGCAATACTTCGTCAAAAAAAATTCGGGACCAAAATATTGGAGGCTAAAACGGTCAAGTGGGTTGCAAAATCACTTATAGAATGAGGAAAATACATTATCTTCCTCTTTTGGGCAATAGTTTGGGTAATTTCGTGTTTTATATGTTTAGTCACGTGGTAACACTGGAATCCCCTTAACTCATGCTCATAGAATGTTCTATACTTGAAGGCAAGTTAGTTGCAGCTAAGTACCACTACAGGATAATATTAGTAGCTTTACAGTTTCTATTATGTTACGTAGTTCGAGCAAAGCGCTAGTAGAGACACGTTTAAAAGAAACATAGGTAGTTGAGTTTATTTTCAAAAAGTTTGTAAGTACATAGCGAAGTACGCCACTTAAAAGACGTATCTTTTTCAGTGCATTCGAGATAACTGGGATCGTTTAAAATAACGGGTCTCTTGCGGAATAAGCGAACTAACACGGATAATTTCACAATCGAATAGATACATAATTAATCGTCGTAGAAGATTGAGTAACGCTCATTTAGGCAATAGTGGAGATTTGTTCGAGAAATATGTACACTTGGCACATTTAAAATTGATCGGTAAGCAAATTTGAATGACTGCTGGTCATGTCCCATAACCAATCAAAGCTTGTTATTATCATTGAAATGTGAGGTCACCTACTAGAGTGAGACAAGGAGATCGCTTGGACTCACTTCTGATTTTGCGATATAACATTTTTCAGCCAATCAGATTTATTGAACGATCAATTTTAAATGTGCCAAGTGTACATACTAGAAATGTAGCCACAAGTTTTTCTAGTGAATTCTTTGACTTTTCTCAGCTGGTCTCAGTTTTGACCTTGCGCCCATTAGACTTAGCACATGTGAAATAGACGCCGGCAACACTTCCTTGACGATACTCTACGTCACATTATAATTTTCTAGACGCCTCTGCGCGCCTGATAACGTCCGTTACGCATTTCCTTAGTTACGCGAGTTCATTTCATCGAATAAGTGCCTAGAACCATCGAGAAATAATTTCCTAACAAAAGTCACGTTATCAAGCGAACGTAGCGAGCGTCTCCACTTAAAGCTTATGGCACGAATATTTTTTTTTATTTGTGTATCTGGCGTCACCTGCTAAACGAAGTAACGGATCAGGCAATTTTTTTCACAAGACTTATATTACTATTCCGTTTATGGTAAAAATGATTTTCAGCAAGTTCGGTCCATTGGTTTCATCGGAAATTCAATTTGTGTTGATTACCTAGTGATCATTACATAACCACGAAATGTTTTACGAGAGTTTATAAAATACCTATTGGACCATGACCACTGCAAATTTTAGATGTGCTGCACATACCGGTGCTCGCTTATCAACGCGTTACACCGAGAGTTTTCCTAGTTTTAAGAAAATACACGTACACCTGCAAACAAACAAAATCGCTTACCACAAAAACTTAAAGGTGCTAAAATATGCACCAAATATTTCGATGGGACAAATACGATACAAAATTAATGTAAATCAGAACTCACATATAGAGTAATACACACTGTGATGTATTCTGTGTTGACAAACCTCAACAAGATCATGCTGCTGTTGATGCGCTGCGTTAGAACGACATGACGTCATACATGTCTGTTATACCGACCGGTCCAGGAGCCGATGTGCGAGTGACGTCATACACGTCTGCTATACCGACCGGTCCAGGAGCTGATGTGCGAGTGACGTCATACATGTCTGTTATACCGACCGGCCCAGGAGCCGATGTGCGAGTGACGTCATACATGTCTGTTATACCGACCGGTCCAGGAGCTGATGTGCGAGTGACGTTATACATGTCTGTTATACCGACCGGCCCAGGAGCCGATGCAGCATCAATCACATCTGCCCTCTCCCGAGCACGATTTCACTCTCATTACGTCCTTTGTCAGCCGCGCGGAGCTATGATTGACACCACGTGATTTGTGACGTCACGCGGAATCAAATGACACTTTTGTGCGGCGAATATCGATCCTTTAACAACATTAAAGGCGTTGCGCACTTGTTTTATTTGTATTTTTTTAAATGATGTAAAATGCTACAAAATGAATATTTTATTTCGAGGACACTTTGAATGTGCTTTTTAACGCCGCTGCGTGAATTTATACATCCTCTGTGACGTCATTAAAACTCCGCCAGAAGTGTGAAACAGGCAGAAACAGATTTCCAAGTTAGTAATTTTTGTTTCTGAGTGGATTAATTGTTGCTGGATGTGACGTAACAGACCGAGCTCACGCATTGCGTTAAATGTTCGACATTTCTAAAACTCAGAACTATTCGGTTGAGACGTTTCAATGAAATTCACCAATACCACAGCTACCAATGAAAACAACATTGTAGACCAATGTATCTCCGAAATGGCATAGAATTCACACGAAGTGGCTCTAATTAATTACGAAGTTTATAAATTTCACAGATTTTAAGCCCCCCAACAGTCCACTTAAAGGCAAACAAACTCAACCAATCGCGTTTATTTTATTTTTAAGCAGCCATTTGAGACCTTAACAGTTGAAAAACCTATACATTTTCGAATAAATTGATCCTTTATGTGCGTATTCTCTTTCACTTCTCTGCGATAAACAGCCAAGTACAATGAATTGACACGGGATTTCCTGGCAAATGAGGTCAATTGACCTGATTTAAGAGAGTTAATCGAAGACTCTTCAACGATCTCGAGCCTCGTCAAAAACGACGACGTCATCACTTCCACGGACCAATCCCGAGCGCGGAGAAAATATCAATTTCATTCATCATGGAAAATATAAAAATGTTCCACATATTGCGTCCGTCTCACACAATGCATATTTCACAATGACTCCACAAGCGAGACGGAAATATTAAATTAAAAAACCTTTTACGGTTTCGTGGCATGAAACAGTTTATTTATAGAAGCGTGTTTCTGCTCGGCGTATTTGTGATCACTCCCATGTTGTTTCACTTTGTGTCGCTAATGCAGTTCAGCCGGACTGATGTTCAGATATGACTTTTGCAACCAATTTATAACAACCAGAGGGCGCATCTGACTCCACATGGACCTCCCCAAGCGCCCCCGAGCGCCCCTCAGCGCCCCCGAGCACAGGTTTCTCATTTACCATTCGAATGAGCTTTGACTAAACTGAACTGATTGAACTGGGTAAAAAAACAATCAAAAGAAATATTGAAACAAATATTGAAAATATAATTTTAACGTTCAATCTTTTTTTTAGTATTGAACTCAAATAATATTCGTCCTAACAATCAGTTTGAACTTATTACTTCATAAAATCTGTCCCTCAGAGGGGGAAGGAACGAGACC